>OY763891.1:15148170-15221772 GCA_963667165.1 Barbarea vulgaris | reverse complement strand
TCAGAAAATCTACGCATAAATCCCGGCTTTAATTTCCAAAAACTCCATTTTTGGAACACGCGCGTTACATGCTCTAGCTACATCAGCGCTCAAATTCCTTCATCGTTTTTGCGGGGATGCCGCCTACTACTAAAATCCGGTTTTTGTAAAGCTGTCGTCTTTCATATCGAGCCATTGAAGCAGCGCGTTTTTTAAAAATTCAGGGTTTCAATGAATTTTGTGTTCTTAAAACAAAAATTAAAAGGTAAATTTTGGTAATTTTATTTTAAGTGTTAATGATAAACCTAAAAGAATAGCCGATTTTTTTTTAATTTTTTTTTTGTCATTTTTGTTATTTTTCTTTGTAAATGTCTTTTGTAATAATCTAGAAAATGTTTACACGTCATTGAACAAATACCTACTTATACATCTAGGAGGATAATGAAATATTTGAGATTAAACATTTTGTTATGAGCATTTGTCACCTTTTCTTAATTTTAGTACGATAATTAGTAGTTCATTTTTGTATCTAAACAAAAGAATTAAATTCTCGACAAGAAAATTACGTTTTGGCGAAAAATAACTAATAGTAATAAAATTTCATAATATTGGAAAAAAAGAAAAAAAATTGTACGCCTATTTTTCTCTTTTTAAAAAAATATCTGCATAGTCGCACTTTACACTAGTTTTTAATCTTCTATGTAGAAATTATATATATATATTTAAAATATTTGTGTAGTAGTCTAACAAGAATTTCTAATTGTGACCCAAATCTATCACAATTTGTGTTTGTACCTCTCTAGGAAGAACACTAAAGCATATATATATGTTGTTTTACTTATCTTTTGAAATATAAAATGCAATCTCTATGTAAGCCATACGAGGATAACGAAAGTCTTTGAAGCAATAAACAACAACATAAGAAATGGATCAGAAAAACAACCTATATACAATGAAATTTATAAGTCTCGAATTCAAGAGATGAAATGTGCTTGTGATAGGACTTAAGTCGAATCAAATGAAAGAAAACTAATACAAAAAATACAATTTGGACTAAAATTTTATTTAAACACAGTTATACTTTGAATTGTCTTTCACATTATAAAGAACTATCATCTTGTATTCTCCAAGTTCATTCAGTAAATATCTAATTTACTCATCTTAACAAAAATCTAAGCGCCCATCTCATCTTATATAAAATCATAGTGTGAATCTCAACATCAACAATTTGGTGCCGCTTGTAAGAAAATTGATTTGTTACGCCAAAGAACACACCATATGAACTATCCTATACTTTCAAATGACCAAGCATATCAACCAGTGGTGGTGGTTAGTGGTTTCCACTTGAGGAGGAGTCGTCATGTTGGTCTATGTCAGGGATTGATTCCCCCTCAAGCGCGAAACTCTCTATTTATTTCCACTTGGGCCACCGGAGCATTCACATGGCCTCTCTGGACCCCGGGATTAGTCCGGATCTCATGGTCCTGTTGATACGAGAATCATATAGAGAGTAAACGTCCCCGCGACTGACTCGGAGCTCATGGTATCCGTTGAACCGGATCACCCGAGTTATTAAAAAAAAAAAATGACAAAACATATCAGAATTTAGGAAGCCCCAAACTCACAAAACTTATTTGAATTCAAAGCATGATGAATGAATTAAAACTCTTTCTACCACATAACCTTGTGATCATCTAAACTATCTCTTGAAAAAAAAAACAATAACGTTCCATCCAAATTCTATTCTCAATCTCTACACAACCCACTGAGTCAATAATATCAAAAACCTAAACCAGGGTCTCGTTGGTCCAGGGGTAAAGGGCTTGCAGCTGTAAGTTCGCCTCGGGGGATCGAGTCCTGGCCACTGCGGAATTCACATGTGGGCTGCAGCACTCCAGGAGGCGCACGTGGAGAGCCGTTTGGCCACCCACTTGCCTAGTCGGGCCCCACCGTAGTTTAAGTACGAAAGTGGGGGACCCACCGGTAGTTTAAGTACGAAAGTGGAGGCCACCGGTAATTTAAGTACGAAAGTGGAGACTCGGACACCTGGGTTATCAAAAAAAAAAAAAAAATATCAAAAACCTAGACTTGTCTTTGTCTTTATTCTCTTCTCTTCTCTTCTAATATCAAGTGAAACAAAAAAGCATCACCGATCATGGTAACAATACTAAGTTCAATACTTTACAATGGCCCAACAAAAACGTCGATCTGATCTCCATCTATGATCTATCATATCAATCTGCATAATTATAAACAAATATATTATATCACATTCTAAGCCAAGAATCATAATCTTGTCTTCTTCATACCAAACATCAAAGTAATTACCTTATTTGGTGTGTGTTCAGGACGAAGAAGACGACCATTGTTGACGAAGACGATCTTGGAGAAATCAAGATTTTGAATCTCACAGTAAAGTTTCATGAGTCTATTCAACTGACTCGTTCATTTCATTTTGATGTATTTCACAGTATCATCCTGAAAATTTATTAATTTTCCATATTAACAAGAAAATTATTGTACCTTGAAATTAATAAATAAAACAAATTAGAGGAGATTTTATAAATTATATTTACCTGATATTGAAATTTTATTTGGAGGAAGACAAAACCTGGCTTCTTCTCTTCTTCATCTATTACTTCTCAGTCGTCACCTCCGGTGACATCGGATCTGTTCGACAACATCCTTCACATAAGTGGTTAGTCTCGAGTTTATGGATATCCGTATGGGTATCGGATCCGGTCCGGATTTATCTGATACCTACAAATAAAGGTATACATGATCCAATAAAATAATTTGCTAATATCCATAACCAATCCGAACCGGTTTTTTCGGTTCGATTTCGGTTCGAGTTTTCCAATTTGATTTTTATGTCGAGGGCTATGCAGAGTTATGTTAATTTTTACTAAAAAAGTAACTTGGTAATTTTAATTTAATATCAGATAACAGTAACACGCATTTTACTCGCTCTATAGGTTTGGAGGGCGAGTGAAAGAGTTTAGTGTACGCGCGCGAAGATGCATTGTTGTAATTAATTTGTTATGGATAAGATATTGAATTTCAATTTTTATTTTTATTTTTTTTGGTCAACGGACGGTTGCGATTAACAAATGAAGATCCGACGGGTAATGTAAGGACACCTCTTACTCCTGCTCTTTTTTGCGTTTATTAATTATATAAAGACCAAAATGAAATCCATATATGCCATCTATATATTATTAGTTCTTTTTTTTTTTTTAATTAAATAATGGCAGTAGTGTAAGATGTTTCCAATTTATAGGGTTTTGTGTTTTCTTTTCTTTTTTTTATTCTAATGAATTAATTTTTCAAAAGTAAAGTAGAAAGTTTATTTTTGTTTTTTTGGTTTCAATGGAAGTAACATGTTTCCTGTTTTTAATAGATTACGTTTTGAACCATTTTGTTTTGTTTTTTTTACCCTTTGATATCATGAATTGTGGAACATGTTCACAAGTTTCAGGTCAAAGAGATGAAACTATCGTCGGAGCCATGAACAATGTGGTAGATTTGACCATGTTATTAAGCATGAACACAATATCTGTTGTGCTTGATGGTCCTCTCACTACAAGAAAACTAGCGCGAAACTGACGGCCAAATCCGTCGGGAATCCGTCGGAATTGGCCAATCCCGACGGATTCGTCCGTCGCTTCTATCTCGTCGGAAATGGAAAATCCATCGGAAAACCGTCGGTATTTCCGACGGCAAATATGAATCAGAAATCTGTCGGAAATCCGTCGGTTTTCCGGTTCCGGCAAGCCGTCGGAAATCCGTCGGTTTACGTGTTCCGGCGAGCCGTCGGGAATCCGTCGGTTTACGTGTTCCGGCAAGCCGTCGGAAATCCGTCGGTTTGCCGGTTCCGTCAAGCCGTCGAAAATCCGTCGGAACAGAAGCCGTCGGAAATCCGTCGGAACATAAGCCGTCGGAAATCCGTCGGAATATTTTCGACGGATTTCCGACGGTTTATATTCCGACGGATTTCCGACGGCTTATGTAAATTATAATAAAAAAAAAATTATTTAATAAATAATTATATATTCCGAATATTAATTCAAAAAAAAATTATTTAAAATCCAAAATAATTTAATAAATATTTAAAAATATAGAAATGAAAATAAATATTAATAATAATAATTTAAAACAATTACAAAATTCATATTTTATATAATTAAAAATTCAAAAATTAAAAATTTATTCTCAAATATTGAAAACCAAAAAAAAATATAAATTTACAAATATCCTATATAAATATACAAATCAAAGTTTAAATCTAACAATCGAAAATCTAAATATAAGATTTCAAACCTTAAACTAACATTAAAAACCAAAATCTAAATCTAACATTCCAAACCTAAAACTAAACATTATAGAAACCTAAAATAAACATTTCAAACCTAAATCTAATTACAAAACCTAAATCTAACATTATTATATCCTAAATCTAAAATTCCAAACTTAAATCTAACATTCAAAACTTAAATCTAACATTCGGAAATCTTAATATAACATTATTATCCTAAAACTAAAATTCCAAACCTAAATATGTTAATTGAAAACCTAAATCTAACATTCCAAAATATAAATCTAATAATTTTATCCTAAAACTAACATTATAAACCTTAAACTAACATTAAAAACCAAAATCTAAATCTAACATTCCAAACCTAAAACTAAACATTAGAAACCTAAAAGAAACATTTCAAACCTAAATCTAATTACAAAACCTAAATCTAACATTATTATCCTAAAACTAAAATTCCAAACCTAAATCTAACATTCAAAACTTAAATCTAACATTCCAAAATCTTAATATAACATTATTATAAATCTAAATCTAACATTCCAAACCTAAAACTAAACATTAGAAACCTAAAAGAAACATTTCAAACCTAAATCTAATTACAAAACCTAAATCTAACATTATTATCCTAAAACTAAAATTCCAAACCTAAATCTAACATTCAAAACTTAAATCTAACATTCCAAAATATAAATCTAACAATTTTATCCTAAAACTAACATTATAAACCTAAATCTAACATTGAAAACCTTAAATCTAACATTGCAAAATCTAAATATAATATTTTTATCCTAAAACTAACATTCAAAACCTAAATCTATAACATTCTAAAATTCTAAATTCACAAATTTCTTAAAATTCATTCAATATATATATATATACAAACCAAACTTAAAATCTAACTTTGAAAACCTAAATCAAACATTCTAAAATCTAAAAATAAGATTCCAAACCTAAAACTAATATTCAAAAACCATATCTAACATCACAAAAACTAAATCTAACATTCCAAAACTTAAAACTAACATTCCAAACCTAAAACTAACATTTATAACTTAAAACTAACATTAAAAACCTAAATCTAACATTCCAAACCTAAATCTAACATTCCAAACCTAAATCTAACATTGAAAACCTAGAATTTATAAAATTTGAAGGTTTTCCTCTGATTTTTCGTGTGAGCTCGCGGAGAAGATGAAGCTTATAAACAGAATTTTCCGACGGAATTGCCGTCGGAAATCCGTCGGAAGTTTTGAAATTATTTCGTAAAATTCAACTAACGCGGGACACGAAAACGTTTGATTTTGCCAAAATTTCACTGTCCGTCGGACATCCGTCGGAATTTCCGACGGATTTCCGACGGACTTTCGATATTATTTCGTAAAATTCAACTAACGCGGGACAGGAAGACGTTTGATTTTGCGAAAATTTCACTGTCCGTCGGAAATCCGTCAGAATTTCCGACGGATTTCCGACAAACTTTAGAAAAATATATGTTATTCTTTTTGTCAGACAAACCTTAAAAACCAACACGTGTTTCCCTAAACCCGTCGGAAATCCGTCGGAAATTTCCGACGGATTTCCGACAGTTTGTGGTTTCGTGAGTTGTTTTCGATTCGTTTCAATTGGAATGTGTTTGTAGTGTGGTTTATTAATGATTTCAATGATAAGTTTACAATATTCACCTCCGTTTATAAGAATTTATCAAAATTAAGATTTATACTTAGGAACTAGTAAACATGTAAGTTAAAGTATATATTTCATTATGTAGAACTTAAGTGTAAATCATTCCAAAATCTTGAAAAAAATAATTTAACCTAAATACTAAGTTTAAATTGTGTTATATCTAATAATCTTATAATATAATTAGTTGTTTGAGGTTTATTGTGTAAAATTTGTCAAAAAAGCCACGAAACCCCAAACTGTCGGAAATCCTTCAGAAATTTCCGACGGATTTCCGACGGTTTTCCCAAATCTGTCGGAAATCCGTCGGAATGTTCCGACGGAATTCCGACGGTTTGGGGTTTCATGGCTTTTTTTTTAACTGTTTCAATTGAATTGTTTTTGTATTATGTTATATTCATATTGGTTTGAATGATTAGTTTAGAATATATTAATCAAAATTTCGATTGTCACTTAAGAACCGGTATTTAATTAATATTTATAATAATTTAAAAATTCACATACTTGAAAAATAATAAAATTCTAATTGTTTTTTAAAATAGAAAAAAACATAAAACTTTAATATTAAATTATTCGAAATAAAAATTAAAACAACAGAAAATATTAAACATAAAGTGGTTTCTAACAAATAATTAAAAAAAACATAAACAAGATCTAAGGTGGTGGTGGTGGGTATTGAGCCATGAATGCTTCCATCCTAGCCGCCATCGCTTGGTTTTCCTCTGTGAGGCGTTGCACCGTAGTCTCGAGTTCCTCCACTTTAGCTTCTAAATGTGGGCCGTGAGAACCTCCGTAATAGCGTGACGTAATGGAGGATGAAGTATCGTCGGGAAGACCATAATACCGGCCTTTAGACCTCGGAATAGCCTGCGGAAGCAATAAAAAAGTTGACTAAAAATTGAAAATGAATTAAAACTTGAATAAAAATAAAAATTTTACTTACCTCAAATACGAACTCGTTTTCCTTCTCCAAAGGAACTTCGGTTAGGGGAGGGGTTCCTTCAATGATTGGTTGAGAAAGTAGGAACTCTTCACGCATCCTATTGACGTTCTCGACGATATCCAGAGTGACCTGATCGTGGATTACACCATCCTTGCCGGTGTGGACAGCTTGGAGCAATCTCAAATTAGATGGTTCGACACCATCTTCCCGAAACTGCATGCAAAATAAAGTAATTGAGTAAAATTTGTGAATCTTAAACTTAAAAAAAATTAATGATTCATTTTAGTATGAATGAAAATTGAAGGGATAAAAAAAACTTACTAGTTCTTTTGCCTTCGTCTCCTTGCTCTTCGCACCTAGATTGTGCGTCGCTTTGCCCTTTCCTTTGCGATCGCTGTTCCGGGATGCAGAATGTTTTGCGGCGGATTCTTTGGTAGCCTCTTCATTCCAGTAAGCGATGAACCCGTTAAATAGATCCGGGTTCGAAACCAAGTCCCTTGGCACATCATTCTGCTTCCACTTATCTTTCCACTCGTTTATCTTCCATGAATACGTCCGTGCGCATTTTTTATCGAATTCGCGTCTAACCGTAGCGGTTAAGTGACTGTCCCACCTGAATTCTTGCTGCGAATTAAAAATAAGATGAATTTAAACAATTTAAATAATTTAAATAATTTAAATTCAATTTTAATTATAAATAAAATAAATACATTACCGCAAATTGGTGAAACCACATGTCCTTCTCTTGGATCGGCATTGAGGTGTATGTTGGATATGGATGCTGAAGCATTCCTTGGCACATTCGGTTGATTGACTTTGAGATCCCAGTGTGCGAATCGTCAAACCTACAAAATAATTTTATTAATAAAACTCTAATTACTTATAAAAAAAGTAGATTTATAAATTAAATAAATAAATAAATAAAAACATTTACCAAATGTCTCTTCCTCGACAATCTGGATGAAGACGTGGAAGTCTTTCTCGTCCCGGAAGAGCCATGAAATCCTCGACACTCATCTGTGTCGGAGCAGTTGCGGTTGGTGCCGGTGAATGAGTTTCCGGAATCTGTGTATCCGGAATATGTGTGGACGGCGTAGGAGAACTCCTCGCAGCTCTACTCCTACTGTGACGACGCCGTCCGCTCGTAGACTCGACGTATGCTCCATAATCCCTACATAAAAATTTATAACAAAGCGGAATCATTATACAATTAGAAAAAGTAGATATAAATTTATAAAAGCAACATATATTTCATAAATCATTGTTCATAACTTATAATTTAAATCAATTTCTGAAATTCATTTTGAAAAAATACACAAAAATCATTGTTAATGATATTCAATATATAAATATCATTACAAAAAAACATATAATGATATTCAATATATAAATATCATTATAAAATTAAAAAAGTAGATATAAATTTATAAAAGCAACATATATTTCATAAATCATTGTTCATAACTTATAATTTAAATCAATTTCTGAAAATCATTTTGAAAAATACACAAAAAATCCGAAAATAATTAAAAAAATTAAAATTTAGTTTTTTTTAATATTAATTGTCTAAAATAATTATGAATATGTTCACAACTATAAATATATTAATTATTTTCAGTATATAAATTATAAATTTTGTAAAATAATTTAAAACTTGTCTAATCAATTACAATATATAAAAATAAAAATTATAAAAATCCTAAATCAAAAAATCAATTTGTAAAATCAATTTCTATTTCAATTTCAATTCCAAAACCAAAAATTAAAAATCAAAAGTCCTAAATCTAGATCTAAAAATCCAAATTTCAAAACCTAATATAGAAAATCCAAATCTATAACCAAATAACCCAAAATCATAATCCAAATTCCTAATCTAAAACATATTAACCAAAACTATAACCAAATTCCTTAGATCTAAATTCCAAAACCCTAAATCCACAAATCTAACAAATCAAACTCTTAATCAACATTAAAAACTTACATGTTTCTTTGATTCCCAGCCATTGGAAGAAGATTTGGTGTAAATCTTTGAAGAATCGAAGGTTTAGGGAGATTTGGGATTTTTTGTTGAAATTTTCTTTGATTTCTTCGAATGAATCGCGAAGAAGACGATCTGGTTTATTTATCCGCGTATTCCGACGGATTTCCGACGGCTTTTCCGTCAGAAATCCGTCGGAATTTACTTACATTATTAACACGCGGCATTGTTCCCACAATTTATTAACACGCGACATTGGGAAAATATCTTCAAACCGTCGGAAATCCGTAGGAAATTCCGACGGATTTCCGACGGATCCTCACGAATTCCGTCGGAAATCCGTCGGAAACTCACAAATTCGATGATGATGATGATTATTTCGATGATGATGATGATGATGATGATGATGATGATGATGATGATTATTTCGATGATGATGATGATGATGATGATGATGATGATGAATATTTCGATGATGATGATGATGATGATGATGATTATTTCGATGATGATGATGATGATGATGATGATGATGATTATTTCGATGATGATGATGATGATGATGATATATAAAATTAATACATATTTATTTTAGAAAATTTATTTTGGATTTGAATATTGTTAAAAATGAATAAATTATTTTTGTTAAATAGCTGCGCTCGATCAGAGCTGCCTACGTACCCATATCGGGATCAAGCCACACCGTAGTTCATTTTACAAATTTATGATTTTTGCAAGATACTTTTTTTATTCTCCTTGTTCTTCTTCCTCTGATGATGTTGATCCTTCAGATGTAATTGAGTCTGTATCCTCATAAAATTCTCCTTGTTCTTCTTCTGACTCGGAATGAACTATACCGATTTGTGTGAAATCAACCACAAGATCGACACCAGTAGAGGCCGCAACTGGATCCATTGGAGTACTTATGCTTGGCTGCATGGCATCGTGTTGAGAAACTCCATAAATTCTTCCTCTAGGGCTTATTGCAGTAACTGTGACCCAAGGATCTGACCGCCGTGTTATGCGAGGGTAACGAATGTAGCACACCTATACAGAAATACAGAAATTTTCGTAAGTAAGCGCCGAAATAAACATAAAAATTAGTAAAAACACAACATTTTATTGAACCAAACCTGATCTGCTTGTGACGCTAGAATGAATGGATTATAATGTTGTAGTCTCCAATTTGTGTTAACAGAAGTAACACCAAATTGGTCCACGTCAACACCACGACCAAGTACTGGATCATACCAATCACACTTAAAAACAATGCACCTCAAGTCTAACATTCCTGGGTACTTAACTTCCAATATTTCCTGAAGAATGCCGTAGTAAACATCATTACCAGACTTCACAGAAACACCATAATCTGCAGATGCTCTTGTCCTTCTTTCGTCATGAATCCTAAACCCATATCCCCGACTGCAATACCTAGGATAAGACTTTGCACGGTAGATTGGACCACTAACAAATTCCATTAACCATGTGGGAAATGTGGTTCCGCTCTTTATTCCTTCAGAAACCTAGGAAAAAAATTAACCGAAATTAACATAAATGACATTGACACTTATTTGAAAATAATAGGGTTTTGTTAAATCTTACGTAATATTGCAACCAAGTCATAAAATCTTCCTCCTTATGCTGTTGAAGCTCTTCTTCTGACTTATCCACAAACCACCCGCGTATTAATGCCATGTAAATCCTGTAAGAAAACCACATTTGTATGAAAGTTAATAAATTAAATATAATATATTCAAATATATATATACATTGTCATAAATAAAGTTTTTTACCTTTCATATTCCGCAATTTCCTCACAATTTGTTAGGATATACGTATGCAAGTGTTTAAACTCTTGTTGTGATAATGTGCGTGTCTTGCTTTTTCCACTCACTCGACCAACTTGGGAAAACAACTCAGGAACTACGGTGGGATAAATCGCTCTCTCATTACGATCATCATGGCGACCAGGACGTCTACTCTTTGTACGAACTTCGGATGGGAAGTAATATTCAGCAAACTGTGACGCTTCTTCGTTGAGGCTCTGTGCGACAATAGATCCCTCTACTTTACTTAAATTTTTAACCTTTTTCTTTAGATGAAACATATACCGCTCAAAAGGATACATCCAACGGTATTGAACTGGGCCTCCTAGTGCAACTTCTCGTGGGAGGTGGATAGGAAGATGTTCCATCACATCAAAGAAAGATGGCGGAAATATCTTTTCAAGGTTACAAAGGATCACGGGGATATTGACCTCTAAGTTTCGGATTCCGTCAACAGTAAGTGTTCTTGTTCATAAATCTCGAAAGAAAGAACCAACTCCTGCAATTGCTTGGTAGACATCTGGATCAAGAAGATGGGCAAAAGCGAAAGGAAGAAGCCGCTGCATCACAACATGACAATCATGACTCTTCATTCCTGTAAGTTTCCCTTCTCCATAATCTATGCAATTACGCAGATTTGATGCGTACCCATCAGTGAATTTGACATCATCGCGAATCCAATAAAAAAATTCCCTTTTCTTATCTCCTTGCAACCCGTACGGAGGAAATATGTATTTACCATCCGGCTGAACTTCAAGAAAAGCCCTATCGCAAATATCGGCCAAGTCTAATCTAGATTTGATATTATCTTTCGTCTTCCCTTTGACGTTTAAGACAGTGTTCATGATGTTCTCAAAGAAGTTTTTCTCAACGTGCATCACATCTAGATTGTGCCCCAATAAATGGGTCTTCCAGTAAGGCAGATCCCAAAAAATACTCTTCTTGTGCCAGTTATGAACTTCACCGGCACCGTACACAACTTCATGTCCATTACCCCCACAGTCAGGAGTCCTATCAGCACCAAAATCTCTCAATTGTTCTAATAAAGTATATCCGTCTATCTCAGGAGGTGGCGCATCAAACACTTTCTTAGACTTCGTAAACAATGTTCTAGACCGACGATACAGATGATCACTCGGTAGAAACCTTCTATGACAATCAAACCAACAACTCTTTCTTCTGTTCCTAAGTTGGAATGCATCAGTGTTGTCTTGGCAATACGGGCATGATAATCTCCCAAGAGTTGTCCATCCAGATAACATACCATATGCTGGAAAATCGCTTATGGTCCACATAAGAACCGCACGCATGTTAAAATTTTGTTGGCATGAAACATCGTAGGCTTCAGCACCATGCTCCCATAGCATTTGTAACTCATAAATCAATGGCTGGAGGAATACATCGAGTGATCTATTCGGATGATCTGGGCCAGGAACAAGAATGGAGAGAAACAAAAACTCTCGACGCATACACAGAGATGGAGGCAAATTGTAAGGAGTTACAATTACAGGCCACAACGAATACTTCCTTCCATGCTTCCCAAATGGGTTAAAACCATCTGTGCATAACCCGAGGTACACATTCCGGCGCTCGTACGCAAAATCCGGATAGTTAGACTGAAAATGTTTCCAAGCCTCTGCGTCTGAAGGATGTGTAATATCTCCATCTTGACGATTCTCTCCATGCCATCTCATTGGCTCTGCCGTACGCTGAGATGTATATAACCTCTTCAATCTATCTGTTATTGGTAAATACCACATACGTTTATATGGAATTGGAACTCGACCACTCGTTTCCTGATACCGCGGTTTGCGACAAAATCGACAGCTGTTACAGTTTTCATCTTCTCTCCAATATAGCATACAATTGTCGATGCACACATCTATCACCTTATACGGCAAACCAAGACCAGCTACAAGTTTCTGTACCTCGTAGTACGATGCGGGTAAAAGATTATCTTCAGGCAATAAATCTTTCGCCCATTCTGTTATCGCATCAACACACTCCTCTGACAAATTGTGGTCCGTCTTAATCGTCATCAATCTAGTGGCAGATGATAAAGGCGAATGACTTTCTCTACACCCCTTATAAAGTGGCTGCTTTGATGCGTCTAACATACCAAAAAATCTTCCTGCTTCTAAATTAGGTTCTTCAAACCTATCTCTCTCTTCACTGCCATACTGTACATTCTCTCTAAACGCATCATTTACACTACAAGAAATCAGCCGGAAAACCGACGGAATTTCCGACGGACCCGTGTCCGTCGGAAAATTCCGACGGAAAAACGACGGATTTCCGACGAAATTGCATTTTTGTAAGTCGTCGGAAATCCGTCGGAAATTCCGACGGATTTCCGACGGACATCAGACCGTCGGAAATCCGTCGGAAATCCGTCAGAACATTCCGACGGCTTTCCGACGGATAAAACCACCGGCGGTTTCCGACGGATTTCCGACGGAATAGTCGGCGATCGTCGGAAATCCGTCGGAAAATATAAATCCGGCGGTCAGATCATCATCATCATCATCATCATCGTATCCGTCGGAAATCCGTCGGAAATTCCGACGGATTTCCGACGGAAATCGTAAGGATCCGTCGGAACTCCGTCGGAAATACCGACGGATTTCCGACGGTTTGAAGATATTTTCCCAATGCCGCCTGCATGCCGACGGATTTCCCAATGCCGCGTGTTAATAGTTAGTAAATTCCGACGGATTTCCGACGGCTACTCCGTCGGAAATCCGTCGGAAATCGCGAATAAATAAACCAGATCGTCTTCTTCGCGATTCATTCGAAGAAAGCAAAGAAAAACTGAAAAAAAAATTCTCAAATCTCCCTAAACCTTCGATTCTTCAAAGATTTACACCAAATCTTCTTCCAATGGCTGGGAATCAAAGAAACATGTAAGTTTTTAATGTTGATTAAGAGTTTGATTTGTTAGATTTGTGGACTTAGGGTTTTGGAATTTAGATCTAAGGAATTTGGTTATAGATTTGGTTAATATGTTTTAGATTAGGAATTTGGATTATGATTTTGGGTTATTTGGTTATAGATTTGGATTTTCTATATTAGGTTTTGAAATTTGGATTTTTAGATCTAGATTTAGGATTTTTTGATTTTTAATTTTTGGTTTTGGAATAGAAATTGATTTTACAAATTGATTTTTTGATTTAGGATTTTTATAATTTTTATTTTTATTCATTGTAATTGATTAGACAAGTTTTAAATTATTTTACAAAATTTATAATTTATATACTGAAAATAATTAATATATTTATAGTTGTGAACATATTCATAATTATTTTTTGTAATGATATTTATATATTGAATATCATTAACTTCGGATTTTTTGTGTATTTTTCAAAATGATTTTTAGAATTTATTTAAATTATAAGTTATGAACAATGATTTATGAAATATAGGTTGCTTTTATAAATTTATATCTACTTTTTTAATTTTATAATGATTCCGCTTTGTTATAAATTTTTATGTAGGGATTATGGAGCATACGTCGAGTCTACGAGCGGACGGCGTCGTCACAGTAGGAGTAGAGCTGCGAGGAGTTCTCCTACGCCGTCCACACATATTCCGGATACACAGATTCCGGAAACTCATTCACCGGCACCAACCGCAACTGCTCCGACGCAGATGAGTGTCGAGGACTTCATGGCTCTTCCGGGACGAGAAAGACTTCCACGTCTTCATCCAGATTGTCGAGGAAGAGACATTTGGTAAGTGTTTTTAATTATTTATTTATTTAATTTATAAATGTACTTTTTTAAAAACTAATTACGGTTTTATTAATTAAATTGTTTTGTAGGTTTGACGATTCGCACACTGGGATCTCAAAGTCAATCAACCGAATGTGCCAAGGGATGCTTCAGCATCCATATCCAACATACAGCTCAATGCCGATCCAAGATAGGGATATGTGGTTTCGTCAATTTGCGGTAATGTATTTATTTTGTTTTTTCTATTAAAATTGAATTTAAATTTTTTAAATTATTCAAATTCATCTTATTTTTAATTTGCAGCAAGAATTCAGGTGGAACAGTCACTTAACCGCTTCGGTTAGACGCGAATTTGATAAAAAATGCGCACGGGCGTATTCATGGAAGATAAACGAGTGGAAAGAAAAGTGGAAGCAGAATGATGTGCCAAGGGACTTGGTTTCGAACCCGGATCTATTTAACGGGTTCATCGCTTACTGGAATGAAGAGGCTACCAAAGAATCCGCCGCAAAACATTCTGCATCCCGGAACAGCGATCGCAAAGGAAAGGGCAAAGCGACGCACAATCTAGGTGCGAAGAGCAAGGCGACGAAGGCAAAAGAACTAGTAAGTTTTTTTTATCCCTTCAATTTTCATTCATACTAAAATGAATCATTAATTTTTTTTAAGTTTAAGATTCACAAATATTACTCAATTACTTTATTTTGCATGCAGTTTCGGGAAGATGGTGTCGAACCATCTAATTTGAGATTGCTCCAAGCTGTCCACACAGGCAAGGATGGTGTAATCCACGATCAGGTCACTCTGGATATCGTCGAGAACGTCAATAGGATGCGTGAAGAGTTCCTTCTTTCTCAACCAATCATTGAAGGAACCCCTCCCCTAACCGAAGTTCCTTTGGAGAAGGAAAATGAGTTCGTATTTGAGGTAAGTTAAATTTTTATTTTTATTCAAGTTTTAATTCATTTTCAATTTTTAGTCAACTTTTTAATTGCTTCCGCAGGCTATTCCGAGGTCTAAAGGCCGGTATTATGGTCTTCCCGACGATACTTCATCCTCCATTACGTCACGCTATTACGGAGGTTCTCACGGCCCACATTTAGAAGCTAAAGTGGAGGAACTCGAGACTACGGTGCAACGCCTCACAGAGGAAAACCAAGCGATGGCGGCTAGGATGGAAGCATTCATGGCTCAATACCCACAACCACCACCTTAGATCTTGTTTATGTTTTTTTTAATTATTTGTTAGAAACCACTTTATGTTTAATATTTTCGGCGTTGTTTTAATTTTTATTTCGAATAATTTAATATTAAAGTTTTATGTTTTTTTCTATTTTAAAAAACAATTAGAATTTTATTATTTTTCAAGTATGTGAATTTTTAAATTATTATAAATATTAATTAAATACCGGTTCTTAAGTGACAATCGAAATTTTGATTAATATATTCTAAACTTATCATTCAAACCAATATGAATATAACATAATACAAAAACAATTCAATTGAAACGGTTAAAAAAAAAGCCATGAAACCCCAAACCGTCGGAATTCCGTCGGAAATTTCCGACGGATTTCTGACAGATTTGGGAAAACCGTCAGAAATCCGTCGGAAATTTCCGACGGATTTCCGACAGTTTGGAGTTTCGTGGCTTTTTTGACAAATTTTACACAATAAACCTCAAACAACTAATTATATTATAAGATTATTAGATATTACACAATTTAAACTTAGTATTTAGGTTAAATTATTGTTTTCAAGATTTTGGAATGATTTACACTTAAGTTCTACATAATGAAATATATACTTTAACTTACATCTTTACTAGTTCCTAAGTATAAATCTTAATTTTGATAAATTCTTATAAACGGAGGTGAATATTGTAAACTTATCATTGAAATCATTAATAAACCACACTACAAACACATTCCAATTGAAACGAATCGAAAACAACTCACGAAACCACAAACTGTCGGAAATCCGTCGGAAATTTCCGACGGATTTCCGACGGGTTTAGGGAAACACGTGTTGGTTTTTAAGGTTTGTCTGACAAAAGGAATAAAATATATTTTTCTCAAGTCCGTCGGAAATCCGTCGGAACTTCCGACGGATTTCCGACGGACAGTGAAATTTTCGCAAAATCAAACGTTTTCGTATCCCGCGTTAGTTGAATTTTACGAAATAATTTCGAAAGTCCGTCGGAAATCCGTCGGAACTTCCGACGGATTTCCGACGGACAGTGAAATTTTCGCAAGATCAAACGTTTTCGTGTCCCGCGTTAGTTGAATTTTACGAAATAATTTCAAACATTCCGGCGGATTTCCGACGGACGTCTGATAACTAGGTTTTTACCCTAAAGCTATCTATTGCCCAGTTGTAGTACAAAGGGCTATCGAATCCAATCGGGACTATTGTAGGCAATCAGGATGTAGCAAATCTATCTAATTCAAGCCAAATAGAAATGGATAGGAGTAACAGGGTGAAACAACTAAAACAAGAACTAATAAACAGTAAAAGAAACTAGAAACAAAGATTCATAAAAGCAAAATAAAATAGAAACAGAAACAGAGCTAAGAACAGGAAAACAGAGTATCAAAAAGTAGAAAAACAATCAGGATGAGAAAAGGTCCTAAGGATGAGTTCTAGATCTGGTATTCTTCATGGTGGACTCTAGTGACTTCATAAACAACTTCATAGAAGGGATCTCCTAACTATGAGCATCAAAAGAGTAATAGATCCACTTCCCAGTTACATCTATCACCAGATTCTCTAAACTTCCTAATCTTGGAATCCACACCTATGCCCCATTGACTGTCACTAACACTCAGATAGGATTCCAATGAAACATGAAGAGAATAAGCATTAAGAACACAGCTCATAAATGTCAAACTACAACTTGCTTTCCTATGATCCTAGATCAATCATTGGAAAGAAGCTCCAGATCTCTGGTATTAGCAGATCTGGTGTTTCTCAAGTGATGTGCAAGGAAACACCAAGATCAGATTCCAAGTGGATGTACAGGGAATCAGCATTAGAAATAGCTAACCCAGAAGAGATCTTAAGCTTTAGAACCCTAAATCTACTAGAACCACCATGAATCATAACCCAGATCTAACCCATCCTCAAGAACCCTAATTCACTACTCAGACTTCATCATCAGAATCACAAACCCAGAAAATGAAATAGTTTCCATAATCATAATCTAGAGATTGAGATGAAGAAGGAATAGAAGAAATAAACTAAAAAGGATCAAAGGATCAGAAGTAATTGCAAATACAAAATCAGATAGATCTAGAGAGGTTTTCCAGAGAACAAAAGGAAAAAACGTATCTTCTGCGGCTGCTGACCTAATTAGAGTATAAATACTCTAGGTCAAAAGCCCTAGTACAAAAAGACAAAATAAACTAAAGTCCTTAGGTCGGCTGCCTTGAGCTCGGGCTCCTCTGGTCGAGTGGTGTGATCGAGTGCATGTAACTTCAGGTTTTGGATCCTCAGCTCGGTTGACTAAACTCGGTCTGGTGGTCGAGTGGTCCTGGCCGAGTGGTCGTGATCGAGTGGTGTGCTTCAGGCCTTGAATCCTCAGACTCGGTTGCACGAGCTCGGTTTGGTGGTCGAGTGGACGTGGTCGAGTGCTCTTGGTCGAGTGCTAACTCCTCTTTGCCTTCAGCTCGGTCAGATGACCGAGTGCATGTGATCGAGTGGTGTTGGTGGGTTGGTTTGCACTCGGTCTAACTCCAGGTCGAGTGGTCTTGGTCGAGTGCGTGCTGGTCTTGGTCTTTAGCTCGGGCATGAAGTCGAGTCTTCGCACCGAGCTTGTGTCTCCATGTTCCTTGATCTCCAGCGAACATCCAAAACACCTAAAAGATAGCTCCAATATGCAATATGTATGCAAAGCTAAAGCAAACTTATCATGTAACCTGTATGAATGAAATGGATAGATATGGAGTGAAACTAGTGATGAAACTATGCTAAAATGGATGGAAATGCAAGATTAAAAGTGGTAAAATGCAGAGACATCAACTCCCCCAAACTTAGTCTTTGCTTGCCCTCAAGCAAACATATAAGATATAAGCTGGTGAAGTTGATGACATGCTGGGACTCAGAGCCAAAACATGCTGATAAAGGAAGTAGCATCAAGGTCCTAGTTAGTAGTTCTAAAATGCATTAACAAGTAATCCTTACTTTTAAAACTTTAGCCTTACCCTTCAGAACAAACCTGACAGTAGCCTTAACCTACACATGCAATCAAATCAATCATTCCCTTTAACATTTATTCATTCTGTAACCATGGATCAAGCCTATGCACTTTCAATGAACTCATTTGGCTAAGGGAAAGGTTAAGAGGCAAAGATGGCCCCTTTGGTAACAGGTTTAAGCAATAGGTAACATGGGACTCTCAAGAATAGACTGAGCTTTAGAAGAAGGCTAAAGGTAAGATAGCCAACCGATGCATACAAGAACAATTTCTCATCTACCCATCCCATATACAACGATTCTGCTACCACCTATTCCTAAACCCAGAAGATGATCCTAAATCTACCCTTAGGCACTTTTCTGCCATGAATCCTTTTTCGATCAACTCGTTCTTCTTTCTTTATTTATTCATTCTAAGGAAAAAGGGTTCTTGTGCTTTCTTGCTTATGCTAGCGGATTGGGTTCCTTTAAAACTGAGGCTCTTCTATTATCCTTTTTTATTAAGACACTTCAGGCTTTTTGCCTATCTTCCTGAGCCTACACATTTATTTTCTTCTTTTTCAAATCCCAAATCCTTTACTAGAGCAGCTATTTTACTTTCAGCTTAGACCTTTTCCCAGAACTTCTTTTCTTTTCTTTTATTTCCAAAATGAAACTCAGGCTCGGTCTGGTGAACTCGAGGTGTGAACTCGGTTCCCTAAACGAGCTTATACAACCGAGCATAGATTCCCTATTCTAAATTCCAGTCTATCCTCCTAACCACAGTTCAGTTCCCCACCTAGTTCTATCTAGCTCAAAGGTTATGAACCAGAACTATATGTATGAGAAACTGTTCTTGTCGGCACAGACCTAACACTTTCTACCAAGCTCAATCCTGAAATAGGCCTCACATTCACACATAGAGTATTGTTGGCTTGAAAGGAAGGTCAAGGTTAAAGGTAGGGGAAACTGTTCCAATGATGGGAATCAGCTATTTGGATTCACAAGGGTGGTGAAAAGAGTAAGAGAATCCAAATATGTATAAGGTATCCATGAGTTCAAATCAAAGGCATATACATGATAATTGCAATTCAGTTTAAGGTTCTAATAAATAGGGGATGATATCAGATCAAGACATGCTTCAGCCAAAACTAAATGTCAAACAATGCAATCGAGGCATGGTGCGGTCTTATGCTTCAGACTTACATGAATGCATTAGACAACTATTAACTAGGGCATTGAGACTATTTCATAAACCAGCATGCTTACAAGGCTTTTATCATCCTAGTCCCCTATGCAGATGCACAAATCTATATGAAATGCATCTAGACTCAATCCTAAACATGAATGCAATCTACATGAACACTCTGTTTTTGTGGAATGCTTTTCTGAAATTTTTCAAATTTTTATGGTTTTTCTTATGCAAATAGATTAGATGCTATGCAGACTCAATGTGCAAAATTTGAAATAAGAAAACAGTAAACGATATCAAATGAATCTCAAACCCTCCCCCAAACTTGAATTACACAGTCCCTTGTGTAATAAAAGATTCAAAGAAAGGTATGAGAATGAAAAAGCAATAAGAAAAACTAAAGATGAATGGTATAAACAATGGTAAAGAGTGGAGTTGTACCTCAGTGTTGGGTGTTCTAACTCGGTCATAAGATCGAGTTTGATGGCCGAGTGGTGTGGTATGAAGATCTAACTCGGCCAAGCTGATCGAGTTAGACTGTCCGAGCTGATTGATGACCTCTAGAGGGGTAGCTCGGTTTGCCAAACCGAGCTTGATGGCCGAGTTCATTTGTTGGGGTCTTAACTCGGCCTAGTTGATCGAGCTAACCGGTCAATTCTGATTTTCTGGGCTTCCCTGCCTTCCTTTGCATAATCCTGAAATCTCAAACCTGACCAACAAAACTACTAGAAAACATATTAAAAGAGACAAGAAACCTTAAAGCAAAATATTTACAAAGATAGTCATGGGACTTCCTCCCAAGTGAGCTTGTTTAAAGTCACTGAGCTTGACTTCCTTACTGGATTTATGCTTGAGTTGGCTCGTCAAGAGAGATGGATTCAGCTTCTGGAGTCATTTGATCAGCAATGTATATTTTAACCCTCTGCCCATTTACCGTGAAGTCATCATTGTTTTTGCCTATTAGGGTGATGGCCCCATAGGGTAAAACTTCCTTAATGGTGAAAGGTCTTGACCATCTTGATTTCAGCTTTCCTGGGAAAAGTCTGAGCCTTGAATTAAATAGAAGCACTTGGTCACCTGCCTTGAGCTCTTTTGGTAAAATCTTCTTATCATGGAAGGCTTTTGTGCGTTCTTTGTAAATCTTTGAGCTCTCATATGCTTCCAATCTGATTTCTTCCAACTCATGCAAATCCATCAGTCTCTTTTCCTCGGCTGTTTTGATGTCAAAGTTTAGGAGTTTTGTAGCCCATATTGCCTTGTACTCTATCTCCACCGGTAAATGGCATGCTTTGCCATAGAGAAGCTGGAATGGTGTTCTCCCTATGGGGGTTTTGAATGCAGTTCTGTAGGCCCATAGGGTTTCGTCAAGCTTTGTTGCCCAATCCCTTTTTGATACTCCTACTACTCTAGCTAGGATGGCCTTAATCTGCTTATTGGAAACCTCCACTTGACCGCTTGTTTGAGGATGGTAAGGTGTGGCAACCTTATGCTTAACTCCATACTTCCTTAAAAGATTTTCAAAAAGCTTGTTGATAAAGTGAGATCCTCCATCACTGATAACTACTCTCGGTATTCCAAACCTAGGGAAAATGATACTTTTAAACAGCTTTAGGACGACCCTTGCATCGTTTGTAGGGCAGGCTACTGCTTCAACCCACTTTGACACATAGTCAACAGCCACCAGAATGTAGCTATTACCGTGGGATGGTGGGTTGAAAGGTCCTATGAAATCAATACCCCAGACATCAAAGACTTCTACTTCCAAAATTGGGTTCTGAGGCATTTCATTCCGTTTGCCGATATTTCCCATCCTTTGACAAGGATCACATTTCGAAATGAAATTATGAGCGTCTTTGAACATGGTAGGCCACCACAAACCTGCTTGAATTATCTTCTGAACAGTCTTGAATGTGGCGAAGTGCCCTCCATACGCAGAACCATGGCAGTGCTCCAGAATCCCTTTCACTTCTTCCTCTGCTACACATCTCCTGAAAAGACCATCTAACCCCTTCTTGTACAAATATGGTTCATCCCAATAGTAGTGGTTCACATCCCTGAGAAACTTCTTCCTTTGATAAGCATTAAGGCTCTTAGGTATTTCCTCGCATACCTTATAGTTGACGAAGTCCGCATACCAGGGGAAAACCTCTTCTTTAAATGTTATAACCTCTTCTATTTTCTGAGATGTATGGTGGATGTCCTCCAAAAGTCTGATTGCCATGAGCTGCTCCTCTGGCATAGAATCGTCAATGGGAAGGGCATCCTCGATCCTCATTCTGGATAGATGATCAGCTACCCCATTTTCGATCCCCTTTTTGTCCACTATTTCCATATCAAACTCCTGCAGCAACAGTATCCATCTGAGTAATCTTGGCTTTGTGTCCTTCTTCGCATATATGTGTCTTAACGCGGCATGGTCTGTGTAGACGATGACCTTCGAACCAACTAGGTAACTTCGGAATTTCTCAAAAGCGAAAACCACTGCCAAAAGCTCCTTCTCTGTAGTTGCATACCTTCCTTGAGCATCATCTAGAGTTCTGCTCGCATAATAAATAACATGCAGTTTCTTATCAATTTTCTGTCCCAAAACTGCTCCTACTGCGTAATCTGATGCATCACACATGATCTCGAAAGGATAATCCCAGTTAGGAGCTTGAACTATTGGAGCTGATGTCAGAGCTTCCTTGATAAGATGAAAAGCTTTCAAGCATTCTGAATCAAAGTTGAATTCTGTTTCCTTGCAAAGCAGCCTAGTTAGAGGTCTGGCTATCTTAGAGAAATCCTTGATGAATCTCCTATAGAAACCTGCATGCCCAAGGAAGCTTCTGATATCTTTGACAGTCTTTGGTGGTTGTAACTGGATCATCACCTCAATCTTGGCTTTATCCACTTCTATTCCCTTCTCGGAAATCTTGTGCCCTAGGACTATCCCTTCCCTAACCATGAAGTTGCATTTCTCCCAATTCAGAACCAGATTAGTCTCTTCACATCTGGTAAGGACCCTGCATAAATTTGACAAACAGGAGGAGAAGGAAGAACCGTACACAGAGAAATCATCCATGAACACTTCCACCATCTCCTCAATTAGATCCGAAAATATGGAAGTCATGCATCTCTGAAAAGTAGCTGGTGCATTACAAAGGCCAAAAGGCATTCTTTTATATGCAAATGTTCCATATGGACAGGTGAAAGTGGTTTTTTCTTGATCATTAGGGTGTATAGGGATTTGGAAAAATCCACTATACCCATCCAAGAAACAATAAAAAGGGTGATTAGCTAGCCTTTCCAACATCTGGTCAATGAATGGTAATGGGAAATGGTCCTTTCTAGATGCAGCATTTAATTTCCTATAGTCTATACACATTCTATGGCCAGTGATTGTTCTGGTGGGGATAAGTTCATCGTTATCATTTTTAACCACAGTTATGCCACCCTTTTTGGGAACACAATGCACAGGAGATACCCAAGTACTGTCAGAAATTGGGTAAATTACTCCAGCATCTAACAGTTTCAGGATCTCCTTCTTAACAACTTCTTTTAAGTTTGGATTCAATCTCCTTTGGGGTTCAATACTAGAATAGGATTCATTTTCGAGATGAATGCGATGTGTGCACAGATCAGGTGAAATTCCCTTAATGTCATCTAATGAATAACCTATAGCACGTCTAAATCTTTTCAGCTCAGTTAACAATTGGGTAAGCTCAGTACTGCTAAGGGAATCATCTACTATTACAGGGTAGGTAGAGTTTGTTCCAAGGAATGCGTACCTTAGCCCTTTCGGTAGTGGTTTGAGGTCCACCTTGGGTGCCTTTAACTCTGACCAATCTGCAGTCGTGGAGTCAATGAACTCGGGAGTTTGGCCTGGTTTGTTGACCGAGTTGGACGATTCCGGCCTAGAGAAAGACAAGCTCGAGTGGTTGTGCTCGGTCTGGCTGTCCGAGCTCAGGACATTCTTCTTGCCAAGCTCGGTCTGTGAGACCGAGTAGATGGACCTAGGCTTGTCCACTGTTGCTAATCTTTCATTTCCTGGTCTGATCAATTCTTCAAAGCCTTCTGACTCATCCAGCACTTTTCTTGAGTCCAAATATACTTTGAAATCCAGAGTTTCATCATGCAGATACCCTTCTTCACTACTCTTTGTCAAAACAGTCTTCAAATGATCCTTCTCGGTTATCTCATTCAAAACATCTTCAGACAGTTGTTCTAACTCTTCTATCCAGAAAATCTGTCCTCCTATTGTTGGTTTCTTCATAGAATCTTTGATATCAAAGTTCATCTTGAGGTCTTTACCAAAATGGAGTTCAATCTTTCCTTCCCTAACATCAATTACTGCTCCAGCAGTAGCTAAAAAGGGTCTGCCCAGTATCAGAGGATCCTTAGGTTCTTCATCCATTTCTAACACCACAAAATCAGTTGGTACTTCTGTATTTCCAATCTTAACTGGTAGGTCTTCTAGGAGACCATGTGGCAGCCTAACTGATCTGTCTGCTAGCACTAATGATATATTAGAGGGTTTAAACTTACTGAAACCAAGGCGTTGTGCTACTGACAGTGGCATGAGGCTTACAGAAGCTCCAAGATCGCATAAACAGTTCTTGAAAGTCAAGGGTCCTAGAGAGCATGGCAAGGTAAAGGAACCTGGATCTCCCAATTTCTCATTAACTATCTTCTTCTGGATTATCGCGCTACACTCCTGACTCAGGACAACCATTCCTTGAACTTCCTTGTCCCTTTCCAAAATCGCATCCTTCAAAAAATTTTTATAGTTAGGCATGAGAGTTAAGGTATCCAAAAGAGGCATCTTCACCTCAAGCTCTTTGATCTGTTTAGCAAACAAAGCTTTGTACTTCTCTAGTAACTCCTTTTTGAACCTTCCTGGGAATGGGAGTTTTGGGACATACGGAGGGGGAATATAGGGTGCTTTTTTCTCTTCAGGAGCAGCTTTGGGTCCAGACTCGCTTTGTTTGGCTCGGTTTAATGGTCGAGCTTGGTGGTTGAGTTCTGGCTCTGGTTCCACTCGAGTTGTTGATCGAGTTGGATTGCCGAGTTTTACTTCTTGAGTGTCGAACTGGTCTTCTTCTTGGTCGAAACTCCCCCCAACTTGGTCCTCACTGTCCTCAGTGATAGGGAAACTTCTTTCAGGTAATTGTCTGCCGCTTCGAAGTGTTATTGCATTGGCTTCATCAGATTCTGGCAATTGTTGGATAGCTTTCCCGGGGCGTTGTCCTTGGTCTGTGGTGTAGGAATAATCAACTTTGTTTTCGACGTTTGCCATCTTGGAGGTTAGTATAGCAATTTGAGATGTGAGATTGTTTATAGTGCTTTCCATCTGTGTTTGTATTTCAGATAACCTCGTGGATGTGCCTGTTTCTGCCTTGGCCTGTCCTTGTAATAGTTGATGCAGCATTTGTTCCATAGGAGTTGTTGGATTTGGGTATTGAAACTGTTGAGCAGGATATGAGTTAAATCTATTGTATGAGCCAATGTGATCCTGAACGTAGCTAACCTCTTCATGTTGAACCTGAGCAGTGTTGTGACTGTGAAACTGTTCGTTTTCATGAGCCATGTTAACTGTTTTTTGTTGAGCTTGAAGAAGCATATTCAGTTTCTCATTGATAGATGTCATCTCATTGCGGTTCCGTTCAGCGTGGATGAAGCTCTCCTTAGGTGGTGTATCTAGTTCCTTAGTATAGGTGCCAACAGATTGTGCAAGATTCTCGACTAAACTCCAACCATCATTGACATCTCTGGTGAGGAAATTGCCATTACTAGCTGTGTCGAGCAACATTCTGATATTCGGAAGTACTCCTCTGTAAAGAGTGCTGAGGAGTGACGCGGTACTAAAACCATGATGAGGACATTGAAGTGTATAACCCTTGAATCTTTCCCAAGCTTCAGAAAATAACTCCCCATGCTGTTGACCAAAGCTTGCTATCTCATTACGCAATCTAGCTGTCCGTGAGTGATTGTAGAACTTATCCAGAAAAACTCTTTTGCATGCCTCCCACGAGGTAATAGATCCAGGAGTTAATGTTTTCTCCCATATCTTCGCTTTGTCACCAAGTGAAAATGGGAATAACCTCAGCTTCAGACTGTCTTCACTCACCCCACTTATCTTTGTGAGGCTGCAGAGCCTGTCGAAATCATCTAAATGGTCAAGTGGATCTTCATTTGGCAAACCATAAAACTTACTACTCTGGACCATGCATATCAAGCTGCTCTTGATTTCAAGGTTGACGACATCTGGTGGAACAATTCCTTGTCTGCTAGTATGTGTGCTTGGTGAATCACCGGCTCCTATGTATCTTGGTTTTCTAGGTTCAGCTGGTTCTCCATTCTGTACCTCTTGATTGTCTCTATTTACCCTTGCTGGTAGAGTTGTTCTGTTCTGAGTTCTCTGATTCAGGGGATCCCTTGGTAACTGGTTGATCATGGCTTTGTGAACTCGGGATGGCGCACTCGGCTTTGCTGACCGAGTGGAGTGCAGCTCGACCACAGTGACCGAGTAGACTGACCGAGTGCTTACTTCAGATGCCTTGAGCTCGACTGACTGAACTCGACCTAACTGACCGAGTGGTGTGTCCGAGCTCTGTGTCCGAGCGTATGCAACCGAGTGGTACCTGAAACAGATTGAAACCAACAAGTGAGTAACAAAGTAAAAAGAAAAGAACTTGATCTCAGAAGATCTGCAATCCGAAATGAAACAATTAGATCCCAACTGGCAACGGCGCCAAATTGATAACTAGCTTTTTACCCTAAAGCTATCTATTGCCCAGTTGTAGTACAAAGGGCTATCGAATCCAATCGGGACTATTGTAGGCAATCAGGATGTAGCAAATCTATCTAATTCAAGCCAAATAGAAATGGATAGGAGTAACAGGGTGAAACAACTAAAACAAGAACTAATAAACAGTAAAAGAAACTAGAAACAAAGATTCATAAAAGCAAAATAAAATAGAAACAGAAACAGAGCTAAGAACAGGAAAACAGAGTATCAAAAAGTAGAAAAACAATCAGGATGAGAAAAAGTCCTAAGGATGAGTTCTAGATCTGGTATTCTTCATGGTGGACTCTAGTGACTTCATAAACAACTTCATAGAAGGGATCTCCTAACTATGAGCATCAAAAGAGTAATAGATCCACTTCCCAGTTACATCTATCACCAGATTCTCTAAACTTCCTAATCTTGGAATCCACACCTATGCCCCATTGACTGTCACTAACACTCAGATAGGATTCCAATGAAACATGAAGAGAATAAGCATTAAGAACACAGCTCATAAATGTCAAACTACAACTTGCTTTCCTATGATCCTAGATCAATCATTGGAAAGAAGCTCCAGATCTCTGGTATTAGCAGATCTGGTGTTTCTCAAGTGATGTGCAAGGAAACACCAAGATCAGATTCCAAGTGGATGTACAGGGAATCAGCATTAGAAATAGCTAACCCAGAAGAGATCTTAAGCTTTAGAACCCTAAATCTACTAGAACCACCATGAATCATAACCCAGATCTAACCCATCCTCAAGAACCCTAATTCACTACTCAGACTTCATCATCAGAATCACAAACCCAGAAAATGAAATAGTTTCCATAATCATAATCTAGAGATTGAGATGAAGAAGGAATAGAAGAAATAAACTAAAAAGGATCAAAGGATCAGAAGTAATTGCAAATACAAAATCAAATAGATCTAGAGAGGTTTTCCAGAGAACAAAAGGAAAAACGTATCTTCTGCGGCTGCTGACCTAATTAGAGTATAAATACTCTAGGTCAAAAGCCCTAGTACAAAAAGACAAAATAAACTAAAGTCCTTAGGTCGGCTGCCTTGAGCTCGGGCTCCTCTGGTCGAGTGGTGTGATCGAGTGCATGTAACTTCAGGTTTTGGATCCTCAGCTCGGTTGACTAAACTCGGTCTGGTGGTCGAGTGGTCCTGGCCGAGTGGTCGTGATCGAGTGGTGTGCTTCAGGCCTTGAATCCTCAGACTCGGTTGCACGAGCTCGGTTTGGTGGTCGAGTGGACGTGGTCGAGTGCTCTTGGTCGAGTGCTAACTCCTCTTTGCCTTCAGCTCGGTCAGATGACCGAGTGCATGTGATCGAGTGGTGTTGGTGGGTTGGTTTGCACTCGGTCTAACTCCAGGTCGAGTGGTCTTGGTCGAGTGCGTGCTGGTCTTGGTCTTTAGCTCGGGCATGAAGTCGAGTCTTCGCACCGAGCTTGTGTCTCCATGTTCCTTGATCTCCAGCGAACATCCAAAACACCTAAAAGATAGCTCCAATATGCAATATGTATGCAAAGCTAAAGCAAACTTATCATGTAACCTGTATGAATGAAATGGATAGATATGGAGTGAAACTAGTGATGAAACTATGCTAAAATGGATGGAAATGCAAGATTAAAAGTGGTAAAATGCAGAGACATCAACTCCCCCAAACTTAGTCTTTGCTTGCCCTCAAGCAAACATATAAGATATAAGCTGGTGAAGTTGATGACATGCTGGGACTCAGAGCCAAAACATGCTGATAAAGGAAGTAGCATCAAGGTCCTAGTTAGTAGTTCTAAAATGCATTAACAAGTAATCCCTACTTTTAAAACTTTAGCCTTACCCTTCAGAACAAACCTGACAGTAGCCTTAACCTACACATGCAATCAAATCAATCATTCCCTTTAACATTTATTCATTCTGTAACCATGGATCAAGCCTATGCACTTTCAATGAACTCATTTGGCTAAGGGAAAGGTTAAGAGGCAAAGATGGCCCCTTTGGTAACAGGTTTAAGCAATAGGTAACATGGGACTCTCAAGAATAGACTGAGCTTTAGAAGAAGGCTAAAGGTAAGATAGCCAACCGATGCATACAAGAACAATTTCTCATCTACCCATCCCATATACAACGATTCTGCTACCACCTATTCCTAAACCCAGAAGATGATCCTAAATCTACCCTTTGCCGTCAGTTTCTCGGTAGTTTTCTTGTAGTGTTACCATCTCAACGGTGCCTACACCTACATCTACTTCCGTTCTATCTCCTACAAATTCCGAGACTGTTGGTCCACTACTACTACTACCATGATCATAATTTGTTTCCCCATGTAGATACCAAATCTTATAACCCGGCGTAAATCCATTGGTATACAAGTGATGCCAAACTATCTCTACCGCAACATTACGAGAATTTCTACAAATTGAACATGGACATTTCAACTTACCTGATTTAAGTACACGCGGTTGATTTCCAGCCAATTTCATGAACTCGACTATGCCTCGCGCATATTCCTCGTTTAAGAGGTTCGTCTCCGAATTCATCATTGGTTCGTCCATCCATGATCGAAAATATCTAGACATATCTTTCCACTTTTTTTTGTTTATAATCGCATGAATATCATAAGAAAATAGAGAGAGAGATGGAATTGGAGTAAAATGAAATGAAGAGTGTGGAAACATATTTATAAACTCGCTTCCGTCGGAAATCCGTCGGAAATCCGTCAGAATGTAACGGTACCATACAACGGTAACCTGCGATACCAACGGCTCCTTTAACGTTTATATTTTCCGACGGATTTCCGACGATCGCCGACTATTCCGTCGGAAATCCGTCGGAAACCGCCGGTACCATACAACGGTAACCTGCGATACCAACGGCTCCTTTAACGTTTATATTTTCCGACGGATTTCCGACGATCGCCGACTATTCCGTCGGAAATCCGTCGGAAAGCCGTCGGAATGTTCTGACGGATATCCGACGGATTTCCGACGATCAGAAGTCCGTCGGAAATCCGTCGGAATTTCTGACGGATTTCCGACGGATTTCCGACGACTTAAAAAAATGCAATTTCGTCAGAAATCCGTCGTTTTACCGTCGGAATTTTCCGACGGACACGGGTCCGTCGGAAATTCCGTCGGTTTTCCGGCTCCTTTCTTGTAGTGTCTATCTCAGGTTGAAAGAACTTAATCAATGCATTGTTTCTCTTGTTGGGCTTTTCTCTGCTTCTATACACAACTAAGTTGGTCTCTTGTTTCTTCTCATTTCAGGAGAAATGTTGTTATAAAATATGTTCTTGCAAAGTTAAGTAACGCGTTACATCGGCTTAGATTTGCTTTCCAAGAAGATTCCAGCAACTCTTCTTTGTTTTGATTATCTAAACACAAAGCAGAGACAAAAGAAAGATTTAAGAGTTTTTGTTGCCTATTTGAATAGAATAATATTCGGTTTATAGACAGAAGTGTTAATTGTGCCTTTAATATTCCCTAATTTATGAATGCCTTACGACGTAATATGGATGACGACAAGCCTGGTTTTATTTTCAGCATTTCAAAGAATTAATGCTTTATCTCCTCCATAGGCGTGTAACTGAAGAATAAAGATCCCTGAAGAGTGAAGAGTGAAGAGTGAAGGTACTTGTTCAATTAGTCCAAACTAGTTTTATTTAATACCATTTGAGGCAAAAAATTTCTGACAACTTGACGTGTCATGGTTTTATGATTTCTTAACCTTTAATTTCATGAGTTTATCGAGCCTTTATCAAGTTTAGTCCGTGTTTTGAGTTTTTAAGAGTCTTGAGAGGTTTTGAGAAGTCATTGGAGACAAAGAAAAATTTGGACCAACTTTGGACGTTCTATAAACTTAAAGAATCAATTAAAGAGAAGATGGGATTGATTGATCAAACACTAAATCGATCGATCCTCGAAGTTAATGAAGTTTGGTGTTTGGGTTTTTTTTTTTTTCAAATGACTTTATGTTTTTTTTTTTTTTTGATATAAATAGGATTGCTCGACCTCAGAGCAGTTCCACCTTGTTTTCTATTGCTTTTTGCTTCTTGTTTTTGTAGCTTTGAGAGACGAAATCTCTAACTCTTTCAGAAGTGCTTTCCGAACACCGTTAGGGTTATTTTGATATTTATGCAATCATTGAATTTGTTTATTATGATTTTATCTATATCTGAGTAATCCACATGTTGGGTTTAGGGATGTTCAAGAGGATTCAATGATCGTTTAGGTTTAGGTTGTTAGATTAAAGATTTTATCTTTAGATTTCTTCGTCCTTTGAGATCTTAATGCTTATGCTTGATTAGCTACCTTGTATAAGATATCTAGGTTAACATAAGTGGTGAAAGCGATCGTTAGGTTGCTGGAATCAACAATTGACGAGTTTAGTATCCTTAGCCAACAAAAATTAAAGTTAAGTCATCTAAGTGAATATATCGAACATGTTCTAGAAGTTGGCATGTCTACTAAGACTCCTTCAGGAGTTTATTGTCTTAGGATTCATGTTTAGATAGTTATTACTGCGGGAATATGCTGGATTTACGATATTGATTTGAGTTCTAGAACGATTTACAGTTAAATCCATATTTAGCAATTAGATTAATGGTCATTGAACCCTACAACTTTTCCTACGCCTTATGTTTCGTCTCATAAGTTTACACCGATTCTTTACTGCTTCCTTTAGTTTACTTTCAATAATTACAGTCAAAACCCTTTATTCTTGTCTAATCTCTATTCAACTCATATAGATTCTTAGATAACTCATGGTCCTTGTGGAGTCGATCTCATTATATATTATTGCGTGCTCTGTGCACATTCAGTGATAGTTGAGTTTAAAACTTGAGACATCAGAACTTCACTTTTTTTTTCCTGATAACTTAGGGCCTCTGGCACATATATTTATGTGATGAGCAAGCTCGTTGGGTACCATCCATCATGTGAATCATCCAGGTCTAAGCGTAGAAGCCAACTGATCAAGTAGATGTGTGAGTTTCCATGGGTGAATCGAATTGGGAGAAGATCAACTACAAAGTTTCCTCCCTTGTGCTCCCAACCACTAGGTTAACTTCACCTTTTGACTCTGGTTGTTAACAAGAAGACCAAATGAAACATCATCTTCATAGTTACTAAAAGTTGGTTCATCAGTCTTGAATTCTAGTTTTCTCCCAAAAATTGTACTATTAGTTGTATAATTACTCCAGTCTGGCAATATTTTTCAACACACAAGTAGAGTTAGATACTTAGATTACACTGAAGACTCACATTGAGAGATGATGAACTCTGCAAGGCTAGAATTATTAGTTGATGATTTCTGTGTTCTAATCAATCACATAGATTTTTAAGATTCTCTCCCTCTTTTAAAATGTTTTAGAGATGATTTATGTTTTAATTTATATGATTGTTCAAAATTTGTATGTAAAAAATTAAATTTATTTAACTTTTTTTTAAAGTTTATTTCACTTTCATTAAATACTCGTTTTCTGTTGTAAGTTTAGTTTTTACCTTGAAAGCATAATTTAAAAAATTCAACCCATAACATAATATGCCGCATACTTTATTTAACTTTTAAATTGTTTAAGTTATGTTTTCAAGGTAAAAATATAAACAAAAAAAAAGAAGTAATTTACTGTAGTTTTAAAAGATTCAGCTAGCTATATACAAATGATTTTGAAATTAACTAGGCAACTAACAATAACTTTTGCTAATTTTCAAATCAAGAGAGAGACAAAATTAAGTTGATTTGGCGAGCTAACCATTTGTATAGATGACATAATCACCTGAGCATATCTTCTCATGGTGGGTCACTATACACAACGAGCACCACACTCATGCCAGTTAATGATGTTTCAAGATATGTCAGTCTGCCTAAATTAACCATTTCCATTACTAAATATGATGCACTCTATCAAAACAGAGCATCTTATATATGTTTATCAATGTCTCGCAATTATTTTTAAAGGGTTTATTAATTGGGTCAATTTTTTTTTTAAATATATATAAATAATGAAGTTTTATTTAAACGAATAACATGAACTCATAATTAGACTAATTCATTAATAACCTTTTTTCTTGCTGAAAATTGGATGACGAAATCGATTGTGGAAATGACACGTAGGACTTCCTACGAAAAATTACTACTCCTTTAGTGTATAATATTATTTGTTGGAATATAACGATGTAATTAAGTGGGCTTAGCCCATTAGCAACCTGAAAACAAGTTAGGTTAATTATATTCGATATATAATGCCGCTTTACGTTGAGATATAGAATACAAGATATTTCCGCCGAACCCTAAAATAAGAGACTAACTGTTCATCTGATTTTTGAGATCTGATCTTTGGGCACCTGCATCCGGCTTTGATTGGAGTGCTACAAAAGGTATATTCAGAAATCCAAATGGAACATCATCTTCATAGTCACTAGAAGCTGAATCATCAGTCTTGACTTCTAATTTTCTCTCCAAATTTTTACTATTACTTGGTTGAATTGCTTCAGTATATCAATATTTTTCAAAACACAAGTAGAGTTAGGTTATTTTGAAGACTCAAAACTATAGATGATGAACCCACTAAGGCTAGGATTATTGGTTGATGACTTTTGAGTTCTAATCAATCAAAGAGAATTTTAAGATACTCTCTGTCTCTCCTAATCAATCAAATACATTTTGCAGATACTCTATGTCCCTCTTCCATTATATTAGATGTTTGAGAGATTTATTTCTGTTTTAATTTTTTTTACTGTTTCAAATTTCTATGTATCAAATTATTTATTTAACTTTTGTGACAATGAAAATTTTGCAGCATTTTATATTATTTTTTGAATTGTTTATATTATGTTTTCAAGGTAGAAAAAAAACAAAAAAACATGTGATTTGTTGTAGTTTTTTTTTAATCTTGTGTTTTAGCTAAATATCAAATAAATTGAACAAATGGAGTGTTGATTTGGTTCTTCTTCCTAGCTAATCAATGAAGTTTTTATTGAAAGAATATCATAGAAAATTGACATTGGAAGTAGCATAGTTGACCATAAATTTTTGACTGATGGGTTCATTCTACAGTTAAATGCATAGACAATACATATTCATTAATTTCTTCTATTTGAAAACTTACAGATCTAAACCGACGACTAGCGGAGTTTGTGGAAGCAGTAAGGTTAAGAAAGAACAGAAAAAGTGTAAAGTTGAGACAACAGCGTCAACACTTACTCTCAACGTGCAAGGTCAGGTAAAATTTTGATTGTTGAAAATTTACATTTTACATCTGTTGATAATTTGATTTATAGGATGAGGAAAGGATTAGAGTGTTTAGGCTTGTAAAGGAAGGATAATATGATTGAACTGATGAGATATTACAATTATTTGAGAGGTATCGAATGGAACACATTGCACTTTGTTTTGCATGGCTCAAGGACTCAGAGTATCATACACCTAATGAGGTATTTACATTTGATTCAAACTTATAGTCATTATATCTCTACACTAATATTTGAGAAATACATTTATAAAAATAATATTTAAAACTCTTAAACTATTAATAAAGAACCAATCTTATAGGGTGTTTCCAAACACTATAGAAGTTTTTTAAAAATATATATACAATATATATATATATATATATATATTGTATCTTTGTATCCAAACACACCTTTCTATCTTTTCATTTTCCTCTTCATCATTTATTTTCTTATTTCATATTGCAATATTAATAGTATGAATAATAATTATCCTATCACTTTTGTTAGATCTTATTTTTAAATTATTTTAAATTATTATATAACACATATAATTATTAAAATTAATATTTTTTCTGCATATATTGTGATTTTTTTTTTAAAATGGACATACATTACTCAATTAAAGAAGAAAACAATGTGTGTTCAACATTTCATATTGACTAAATTTTTGTGGCAGTTGTTCAGAGTCATATTATAAAAAAGATCAAAATAATTTCAAATACGAATGAGCAGGAATTTTGACTTATTAGACGTCAAAATTTTATCCGTTTTTAAGTTGAAATAATTTAAACATCGCACATTGACTAAAATTTGAGGGAAATAGTTCAGTACATTTTATATAAAAAATCAAAATAATTTTAAATACGAATGAAAAGAAATCTTGACTTATGAGACATCCAAATTTCAAAATTTTATTCGGTTTAATCTGATTTTTTAGTTGAAATAATTGAAAATAATTATCTATCTACTAAACTATTAAAAAAGACCCAATCTTAGAGGGTGTTTCTAAATACTATTCAAGTAATAATGCATATAATTAATAGAAATTTAAAATTTTTTACATATGTTGTGATTGAAATTTTAATAAATAGACATTTATTACTCAATCGATGAAGAAAAAATAATATTTGTTCAATGTCCCGCATAGGATAAATAATTTGGGTAATATTTCAGGATCTTATTATGAAAATGACCAAAATGATTTCAAATACGAATGAGCAAAAAACTTGATTTATGAGACCTCTAAACTTAAAATATATATATTCGGTTTAATCCAATTCTTTAGTTGAATAAATTTAAAATTTAAAAAATTTTAAATATTAAAAATATTTAAACTTTAAAAGAAGTTTAATATATTATAAATATAGATTTATACTCTATAAAACATTTAAAATATCAATAATATTTAAACTCTCTAAAAACAAGAATTCACTATACTATTATTTGAGAAGTACATTTAGAAAATAATTTATATGTGTTAGTTATTATAAAATGCACTAAAGATATACTAACTGTTTTTTAATAATCTAACAACAGAAATGAGATTTAAAATAATCTAAAACATTGACTGGAGCATGATGATCAGCGTGTTGGTAAAACTTCTACACGGGTATAATGTTCTCTTACTAAATCTCTTACCGTGTTGAATTAAAATAATCAAATTCAAAACATGTAATTATATAAAACGGATTGTTTACAAGAAGAAAACTTCTCAACAGATACAGAACATGACGGGTTTCCGTCCTAAAATAGATAGGTCAAATAGATTTTCTGATAAATAATTTTATAATATCGACTAATAAATAATATATATTTTCAATATTAGAACTACTAATTTATAATAATTAAAAATTTATTTATTAAATTTTATTTTAATACAAATGAACCAAAAAATCTAATATAATAAATCCAAAACGGATAATTATATAACAGTGATCGGTTACATGATGGAAAGTTCCCGACAAGTACGGGACAAAGCGGGGTTCTGTCCCAAAATTGACAGATTTAAGACAAGTGTTGGATAACTAATCATAAAATATATAGTAAGAAATAGAATATATTTTTCAATATTAGAACTACTTACAAAATATTGAAATGAGTTTAGAATAAATAGGTTCAGAATCACATTCTCTTTAAATTTAAATTGTAATGAGGATATTTAAATTACATAGGATTGACAATTGTATTAGTTTTCATTTAGTTAGGATTGTTTTTTTTAATTTAGACTAATTTAATATATAATTCGATAGATTTGCTCTAAATTATTTCAATTAGAGTAAAGAACATCATTTATTTGGCGTAAGTGTGATTCAAATAACAAAAAATTTATATTGCTACATAGAAATAAAATAATTCATACTTGAAAGTACGTTAAATATACTATAAAAATAAAGAACCAAAAAAACTACAAATATATATATCAAACAAAAAATTAAATTATTTTATAAACATTATAAAAAGCAAGTTAAAATTATACGAATAAAATAAAATATTTATTAACAATAAAAAATAAAAAACTATAAATTTATATTAAAATAATTGATCCGCGGTGTACTGCAAGCACAATCTAGTTGTAGTGTATTACTCCCTCTGTATCACAAAGATTGATTTTTTGAGGGTTTTTTCTTGTATCACAAAGATTGATTTTCTATAATAGATTTAATGTGTTTTCATTTGCAATATCAATTAATTAGTTAATGCTTTTACTTTTACGATGAATTTGAGATTTTTAACAAAATTTGTTTTTTTTTAAACTGCTTTTTAATAAACGTAGAAGAAATCTGAAAAGATCTCAACAAACAAATCATAAAGCATTTAATATTGGGTGTAATTATAATTGTTGGAAAATGGTAAATGAAAAAAAAAAAACTTGAGAATAACTTTTTATTAATTTCAAGATCATTTATTATTTTTCTTAATCCTGGTGAAACCTTCAGAAAATCTATCTTTGTGATACAGAGGGAGTATAAAAGAATGCCATTAGAAAAAGATAAGTTTAATCAATTAGTTATGGGTAAAAGAGTCAATCACTTTTTAATTAATTAATATTCAAAATTCAATGTCTTTTAATATCTTTTTATTTTATTCGAGGCGCCTACCACTGATGAAGTACTAGACAAAGCGGGACAGAGGAGATCGGTCCGAAGCATAACACCAAACCGTAAGTATGCGACATAACCGGTTTACTGTTCTATTTTTTTTTATCGATATCAGTAATTATTTATAAGGACCTAGTCGCCCGATTTGTTGAAGAGAAAGAGATCGAGTCCATATTCCCTTTTTTTTTTATGCACTTTTCCCATTTTCTTCTTCTCGATGGTTTTAAATTTCAATTTGTAATTTGCTATTATTTAAATTAATGGAAAAAGTATAATTCAAAAAGAGGTAGTAAAATGTATGTTATGGATTGACTAACTCTTTTTGAATTATATTTTTTCCATTAATTTAAATAAAAGCAAATTACAAATTTAAAATTGAAACCATCGACAACAAGAAAATGGGAAAAGTGCAAAAAAAAAAGAGAAAATGGACTCGATCAGTTTCTCTTCAACAAATCGGGTGACAAAGTCATTAATAATTATTGAAATCGATAAAAAAAGTTAGAACAGTAAACCGGTTATGTCGCATACTTCCGGTTTCATGTTCTGGTTCGGACCAATTTCCTCTGTCCCGCTTCGTCTAGTACTTCATCAGTGGTAGGTGTCTCTTTTAAGAAAGATCTTAAACGACAACATCTTTTTTGTTTCAGTCTATAACCGACGTCAATAAAAAATATAACCGACGCAAGAAGCCTTATTTTTTTGTAGGATGAGGAAGGAATTATAGTGTTTAAGCTTGTAAAGGAAGGCTAATATGATTAAACTGATGGAATATTACAATGATTTGAGAGGTATTGAGTGGGACACATTTCGTTTTCTATTGAATTGCTCAAGGATTTGAGAGTATCATACACCTAACGAGGTAGTTACATTTAATTCAAATTTCTTGTTCATATAATCTCTACACTAATATTTGGAAAGTACAAATATAAAAGTAACATTAAATTTCTAGCATAATATAAAATAATGCCAATAGAAAAAGACAAGTTTAATCAATTCATTATTGGTAAAAGTGTCAATCAATTTTTAATTAATTAATACACAAAATACAATGTCTTTGAATATTTTTTCAATTTTATTTTAAATATTATAAGATATTTTTGAATCTATTAATATATTTTAATTTTTAATAAAATAAATAAAAACTTAAAAATTTACTAAGACAAATAAAGTGTGGGATATAACCTAGTATAAAGTATAAGATAAGTAATTCCTAATTGAATATTTTCAACTGAGTTTTTAAAGTGATTTTTGGATTATAGTTTTTAGTTTTAGATTATGGTTTTTTGTTTGTGGATTTTGCAAAAAAAAAAAAAAATATATAGAAAAAAAATCCAGGTCAACAACATTCAAAAACTTAGAAAACTTAGTTTTTTTTTTTTGTTAACACTACTAAAAATTATAAAATCTAGGTTACCTATTTTTTTTGGGGGAAACCATTTTTCTCATAATCTTGATTGGTGAAACGACCGCACCTAATTTTTTTTTTTTTATAATCAATTAATTATTATTCCCATAAATAATAATTAACTTCCCAAATCATTTGACCATGCAACTTGTAACAGCCCTCCCCGTGGGACCTACCCACCGACAGCCAGCTGGCGCTGCAGCGCATCGATCCTAACCTCTATCCTGTGGGGCAACATCCCACCAGGTAGGTTATTGGTGCGCTTGGCGTTACTCGAACCCAAGACCTCACCCTTTAACACCCTTCCCACAAGGAAGCTGTCACCTAATCGAACGGAAATTCCGCTCCATCCGCATCCTCCATTCATCTGCCTCTTCAGGCTTGGCACCACCCTGAAAGAACCTCGTGCCAATCCTCTGCAGCTGCTCCATCATCTTAAGGTATGATGGATGCTCTTCTGCAACCACAACCCTCGGCTGCACCTCAGCTACCGGTGGTACAACTGGAGCCTGCACTGGTACCCTCTCCGGTAACCGCTCCAACAGCAAGGCCAAGAAATTCGCGATATGATCCTCTTGGGCCGGAGCTACACCTGCTGCCACACCCGCAGCACCTGCTGGAACTCCAGCAACATCGGCACCAACACCGGCCACACCCTCCGTCCCAACCCGATCCGTATGCGAGTTCCCGACCTGCTCGAATGTAACACTCTGTGTCACACTCTCCTCAACCACCGGAGCCGTCGCGTTCCTCCGACCGCGACCTCTACCCCCCACCGGTACCACGACCACGACCTCTACCTCTTTTAGCCATCGTAGCCAAACGGTGGATTCCTCGATCAAACCTTGCAACCACAGAAGTCGGCTCAACAACAGACTCGAACTTCCACGGTTTAGATTAACCGATCCAAACCGGACACCACAGCTTTAACCACATAAAAAAAATATTATGTGATTAAAACTTTAGCCCCAAAAGACTATTCCACGAGTCTTTTAACTAAACTCAACAAATAATTGAGTAACACAACAACCAACAGAAACGAAACAACTTACCGTGGAATCTCATTAAAGGCTCGAAGAGGATGATCTAAAACTCCATACCCAAACAATTGACTAACTCACATAATCAATTAAAATTACTCATGCTCACACAACACCAAAAATTAAATCAAAACCAATTTAATTTTTCTAAAGCATCCTAGAACCGTAAAGGCTCTGATACCAAATGGAAAGGACCGCACCCGCAATTTTTTTTTTTTTTATAAACAATTAATTATTATTCCCATAAATAATAATTAACTTCCCAAATCATTTGACCATGCAACTTCTCATGCATAATAATTAATTAACTCCAAAAGTAAAATATAACACATAAATATTTTACTTAACTATCCGAAAGGACATTTGATCCATCGATCTTTCTAAAATACGACGACTTGAGTTGAGAGTCGAAGTTGGTCTGTATAGCCACCTTGGCTTTCATAGACAATTTCTGTTGTCTATAACGGTTCTCGATAAACGAGAAACCGGACTCGAGATCGTTAGATCATTTATCCAAAAATACTAAACAACACAAATCCTTTTATAGCGGAAGACTCTTAAACAAACAACCGAGTTCCTAGATCATCCCCTCTTCTTCGCCATAATTCCACGGTCACACAAACTCTTTTCCTGCATCAAACAAAGGAGATGCATAAGTATTTCAACAAATACTTAGTGAGGCAATCCTCCCATCTACAAGCTATACACACAAACGATATAAATTATTTAACATAGATAAACACGAAAATACCGAAACAATCAACCATCTCAAGAAATACTCGATCTAGATCCACCCGAGATCATACACGGCCTATTCCATGAAAACCACATCAAACAATCAACCGCTTAGATAAGCTTATGGTCATGCACTCACCTTTAGCCATGCACGGAAATTCCCAAAACTTCCCGGAATGAATAGACTTCAATTCCCCAAATGCGTGCCTAACAACAAACCAAATACGAAACTTAAGACACAAGAAACAACTACGAAAAACGGCCAGAACGACCAGATCGATCGATCCCACCAAGCGGACACAAACCAGATCGATCGATCCTGGCCGGCCGTGAGTTTACCGGATCGATCGTCCACCCCCAGATCGATCGATTCGATCGATCCTGGTTCAGATCAATCCAAGTGCAAATCAACAACACCGACTTGCACCACTCACACCAACTTGGCCACGCGATCGAACACCAACTCCTCAACCACAACCACCGTTACGGAGTCACGTTCAAGCACCCTCCGCAACCAACACCGCTCACAACTCGTGGCCACAAACACCGCCACACCAACACGGAGTCACGCTTAAGCATCCTCCGCAACCAACACCGTCTAAGCCACGCTCAAACCGAACCTCAGCAACGTCACCACCGTGACTCGCACCCTCTGTTCCTCACACTAAACCATCATGAATCACAAGATATAATCAGAGAAGGAAGAGAACATACCCTATCAACCGGTGATGACACAAGGTGCGAAAGAGCTCCGTAGCTTCACCGACACGGCAACCTCCGTTCCTTTTCCTCGAGTCTCTCACGCCCTCACTCAGCCACCAAGCTTACGCTTCTCTAGCTCTCCACGCCCACACACAGCCACAAGACTCACCTTCTTTGGCCCTTGCTCTCCACACTCACACCAACACAAGCCCACCTCCCTTTCTTTGATTCAAGACAACCCAGCCTCTCACTCTCTCTCTCTCTCTGAAAACCAAAAACCACTCAACACTCTCTCCTTTTCCTCAGCCAAACCTTTCTCTTCCCTCTTGGATGCAGGTGTCGGCAAGGAGCAAATAATGAGATGAGTGGAGCTGCTCTAAGAAGGTGGAGAGGTGGGGAACTCTAAAAGGCTAGGGGAGGCTGCTTTGTAGGGAAGGTGGATGACTTTTAGGGGGGGGGGGAAGTGGAGGCTGCAGGTGGAGAATGGTGGAATGGTTGGTGCAAACTGATTATTTCAGTTTAATTTTATTTAGAGTCTAGTCCCTGAACTCCCAAAAGTTCACAAACTGACCCCAAACTTCTCAAAATGACTCCGAACACCCCTTACGGGAAAAATGCGTGTAACTTCCAAATTACTCCAGAAATTCCTGAAATTATTTTCCCAGAAAAATTTACGCATAAATCCCGGTTTTAATTTTCGAAATCTCCATTTTTCGGAACACGGGCGTTACAATTGGATAATTAAAAATCAAAAAACAAAATCCATGTTAGAAACTATCATTCAAGTTTTTGAGTTTTTTTTTTTTTTTTTTTTTTTTTGTCCCTGAGATTCCATGCTGATGTGAACCCATATGGTCTGATGAATGCAAATGGATTGAATGGTAGTAGCTTTAGATACTTTTTTTTTTAAAAGCATTTAATTACTCAATCACAATTAGGAGACAATTTTTATCTCAAAAATTTATGAAATCAAGATTCTAGTTGGGTTTTTTCTTTTGAGTTTCTAAAAAAAAAATCCAAAAACCTACTTTGTTGAGATTTTGGGTGTGTGTTGAATGATATATCCTTTTAAATTTTCTATGTATTTCAATATTGGTTTTTTGCAAAATTCAAAAACCAAAAACCAATATCTATAATCTAAAAAACAAAACCCCTTAAGAGTCAAGGCATTTGTTCAATGAGTCCAAGCTTTTTAGACCATTTGAAGCAAATTCTCCTCATAACTTGAAGTGTCATGATTTCATGGGTTTCTAACCTTTAATTTTATTAGTTTATTGAGTCTTCTATTGAGTTTAGTCGGTGTTTTGTGTCTTTTTGATTTTGTTAGAGTCTTTACATGTTCTGAGAAGTCATTGGAGAAAAAGAAGGATTTAGACGACTTTTTGGCTTCTAAAAGCTTAAAAAATCAATTAATGAGAAGTTGAGATCAATTGATCGATCGATCCCCGAAGTTAATGAAGTTTGTTTTTTTGAAGTTGGGATCGATCGATCCGAGGGACAAGATTTACCTTTTTCAGATGACTTTAGGTTTTGGGTTGGATGTAAATAGGACTGCTCGACCTCAGAGCAGTTCCACCATATTTTCTATTGCTTTTTTCTTCTAGTTTTCGTAGCTTTGGGAGACAAAATCTCTTACTTTTTCAGAAGTGCTTTCCAAACCTTGTTATCATTATTTTGATATTTATGCAATCACTGAATTCGTTTATTATGAATTGATCTATGTCTGAGTAATCCATATATTGGGTTTAGGGGATTCAGTGATCGTTGAGGTTTAGGTTGTTAGATTAGGGAATTTATCTTTAGAGTTCTTCATCCTTTGTGATCTTAATGCTTATGCATGATTAGGTACCTTGTATAAGATCTCTGGGTTAACCTATGTGCCGAAAGCGATAGTTTGGTTGTTGGAATAAACATTGGTATAAGTTTAGTATCCTTAGCCAACGAGAATTGAAGTTAAGTCATCGAAGTGAACATATCGAACATGTTCTAAAAGCTGGCATGTCTACTAAAACCCATTTGGGATTTTCGTGTCTTAAGATTCATGTTTAGATTTTTAATACTACGTGGATATGCTAGATTTACATTAGTGATTTGAATTCTAGAACGGTTTATAATTAGATAGCTGTTTAGCAAATAGATTAACGGTCTTTGATCCCTGCTAATTTCCCTATGCCCAATTATTCGTCTCATAAGTATATATACACAGATTTTTACTGCTTCCTTTAGTTTACTTGCAGTAATTACAATCAAAACCCATTATTCTTTCTTAGCTCTATTCAATTCAATTAGATTTTTAGAGTAACTCTTGGTCCTTGTGGATTTGATCACGTTCTAGACTAATGCGTGCTTTGTGCACTTGCAGTGATACTTGAGTTTAAAACCTGAGAAATCAAAACTTCACCTCTTGTTTTTTTTTTTTTTGATAACTCAGGTATTCCGAGCCCTGGCAGAGACAATCATGAGATGAGCTGGCTCGTTGGGTACCCTTTATCATGTGAATCATCCAGGTCTAAGCATAGAAGCCAACTGGCCCAGTAGATGTGTGTAAAGCTTCCATGGGTGAATCGAATTTGAGAGATGACCAACTATGGAGTTTCCACCCTCGTGCTCCCAAGTCCAACCCATAGAGCACATCCATTGGGTTAACTTCACCTTTTACTCTGGTTGCTAACAAGAATCTCAGCCATGATCTGAGGGAAACCAAATGAAACATCATCATCTTCAGAGTTACTAAAAGTTGGATCATCAGTCTTGAATTCTACTTCTCTCGCGAAAATTGTACTATTAGTTGTATGAATTGCTTCAGTGTGGCAATATTTTTTAACACACAAGTAGAGTTAGGTTACTTTGAAGCCTCACATCGAGAGATTATTAGTGGATGACTTCTGAGTTCTAATCAATCACATAGATTTTTAAGATTCTCTTACTCTCTTTTTAAATGTTTTAGAGATGATTTATGTTTTAATTTATATGATTGCTTCCAATTTATATGTAACAAATTAAATTTATTTAACTTTTGTTTATAGTTTATTTCTCTTTCATTAGATTTACGAATAGTTTATTTAAATTTACTATATACAAATGATTTTGAAATTAACTAGGCAACTAACAATAACTTTTACTAATTTTCAAATCAAGAGAGACACAAAAATAAGTTGATTTGGCGAGCTAACCATTTGTATAGATTACATAATCACCTAAGCATATCTTCTCATGGTGGGTAACTATATACAACGAGCACCACACTCATGCCAGTTAATGATGTTTCAAGATATGTCAGCGCGTATCCGTGTATCCGTGTACAACTTGTCTTTTCCGACACTTGCTTCATCTGCCTAAATTAACCATTTCCATTACTAAATATGATGCACTCTATCAAAACAAGGCATGTTATGTTTATCAATGTCTCGCTATTATTTTTAAAGGGTTTATTAATTGAGTCAAATGTGTTTTGTTCGTTTTTTTTATAAAAATAATGCAGTTTTATTTAAACGAATGACATGAACTCGTAATTAGATTAATTCATTAATAACCATTCATCTTGCTGAAAATTGGATGACACAATCGATTGTGGAAACGACACGTAAGACTTCCTACAAAAAATCTTTTGTATTCGATATATAATATCTTTTGTTGGAATATAATAATGATGTAATTAAGTGGGCTTGGCCCATAAGCAACCCGAAACAAGTTAATTAGGTTAATTAAATTATATATATAATGTCGCCTTAAGCTGAGATATAGAATACAAGATATTTCCGCCGAACCCTAAAATAAGAGACGAACCGTCATCTGGTTTTTGAGATCTGATCTCCGGGCACCTGCATTCCGCTTTGATTGGAGTGCTATAGAAGGTATATTCATAAACCCAAATGAAACATCATCTTCAAAGTCACTAGAAGCTGAATCATCAGTCTTGACTTCTAATTTCTCTCCAAATATTTACTATTACTTGTTTGAATTGCTTCAGTATAGCAATATTTTTCAACACACAAGTAGAGTTAAGTTATATTTTGATAGATTATGAACCCAATAAGGCTAGGATTATTAGTTGATGACTTTTGAATTATAATCAATCAAAAAGATTTTTAAGATACTCTCTGTCCCTCTTTCATTATATTAGATATTTTAGAGATTTATTTCTGTTTTAATTTTTTTACTGTTTCAAAGTTTTATGTAACAAATTATTTATTTAAATTTTGTGACTATGAAATTTCTGCGGCATTTTATATTATTGGTTCAATTGTTTAAATTATGTTTTCAAGGTAGAAAAAAACATGTGATTTATTTTAGTTTTTTCAAATCTCTTTTTTTAGCTAAACATCAGATAAATTCAAAGGAATGGAGTATTGATTTGGGTCTTCTTCCTAACTAATCAATGAAGTTTTTATTGAAAGAATGCCATAGAAAATTGACATTGAAAGTAGCATAGTTGACCATAAATCTTTGACTGATGGGTTCACTCTACAAGTAAATGCATAGACAATACATATGTGTATCTGTCTCTTCATCTTCATTCAGTTCTTATATATATGTAGAATAATCAGTATTTAGGAACTTATATATCTAAACAGACGACAAGCAGAGTTTGTGGAAGCAGTAAGGTGAAGAAGGAAGATAAAAAGCTAAAAGTTGAGTCAGCATCGGCAACTCATGTTACTCTCAACGTGCAGGGTCAGATAAGATTTTGATTGTTGAAAATTTACATTTTCTACGTTAACATGACTATATAATGATGTAACATGTGTTTAGAGTGTTTATAGGATGAGGAAGGGATTAGAGTGTTTAGGCTGTAAAGGAAGGCTAATATGATTAAACTGATGGAATATTACAATGATTTGAGAGGTATCGAATGGAACACATTTCGCTTTCTATTGCATGACTCAAGGATTCGAGAGTATCATACACCTGATGAGGTATTTACATTTAATTCAAATTTATTGTGCTTATAATCTCTATACTAATATTTAGAAAGTATATTTATATAAAGTAATATCAAAATTGTAGTGTATTATAAAAATACAAGTTTAGTCAAATTCATTATTGGTAAAAGAGTCAATCAATTTTTACTTAATTAATACTCAAAATATGTTTTCTTTTAATATCTTTTTAATTTTTAATAAAAATAAATAAAAATTTCAAATTCACTAAATTAAATATGATATATATTTTTATATTATGTTTTATCCAATAACATACAATGCTACATACATTAATCATTTAATACCATGTAACAATATTTATTATTATGATATACAAATTTTACATCTAATTTTTTTATTTTAAACAATTAATCATAAATATTTATTTTCTAAATCATGAACTTGCTCTAAGCGTGAAATATAACCTAGTATAAGATAAGTAATTCCTAATTAAATATTTTTCACTGTTTTTAAGTGTTTTTTTGGGTTATACTTTTAAGATTTTATATTTTGGTTTTTGGTTTATCGATTTTGCAAAGAAAAAAAAAGGAAACTAAAAATATATTGTTCAAGCACATTCAAAAACTTATATAACTTGGTTTTTGGTTTTTGTTTAGAAATCTTAAAATCTAGATTACCTTATTATTTAAGGAAAATTTTTTTTCTCATAATCTTAATTGGATAATTAAATAATTTTTAGAAAATCAAAAACCAAAATCCACATTAGAAACTATTATTCAAGATTTTGAGTTTTATGTTTTTGGTTTATGTTGAGAGTCCCTGCTGATTTGAACCTACATGCCATGGTCTGATGAATGCAAATGGATTGAATGGTAGTAGCTTTAGATAGTGTTTGGTTTTTGATTGTCAAAAACCATTTAAATACCAATCAAGATTATGAAAAAATTTGTTTTCTTAATGATTTACGAAATCTAGATAGAAAAGAAAAAAACTGAGAATAAATGATTTTGTAACAATAAGTAAGGGCAAATTAGTAAAAATAAATCATATATTGTTAAAAAAAGTTATAATTTCTTAGAAATGGAAAAATATCTTAGTCAATACATATAGATATATAACCATTTTTAACTTTACTTACTCAAAACAATATAAGATACTCAAAATAATATTAGATATATCTTATATTGTTGAGTATCTTATACTGTTTTGAGTAAGTAAAGTTAAAAATGGTTATATATCTATATGTATTAACTAAGGTATCTTTCATTCTCTTAGAAATTACAATCTTTATCCAGTTGTTAACCATAGAATTCTAACGATGTTAAAATGATTATTCCTTTGAGCATATGCATCTCATTATCTCCTAGGTTGCTAACCAACCACGAGACTACTCTCAAAATATAAATTGGTATTTGGGATTAGGGCCAAAACGTACACACTTGATTTCTTCTTCTTATGCTCCGTGTTGTCGGTTAGGGTTTGAGTAGGTTTCTTGCAGTGAATGAACCAACGTTGGTTAGGGTTGGGAGAGACAACTCTCTGTGCGGTTTAACAAAGACATTCTCAAGTATTTTTACATGTGAGGTCATTAGATTGCTATAAGGAAAGGATCACCTTTTCTTCATCTTTGAAAATATATCAGTATAGAAACCAACTAGTCTCTTCTTCGAAAATTCAAATTGCATTCTTAAGTTGATACTATAATTAGTAACTAGTAACTACATCAACTTACTGCATAAATGGTCATGTCAAAACTTTCTTATCTCTCTTAAAGCATTTATTCTAGAAATAAAAATCATCAAAGTTCGATTCTTGTTTTTCTTTGTGCAGTGTTCTTAAGGCAGAAAATTCTCGTAGGGAGGACAGTGGTGTAGATTGGAATATCGATGATGAACTGGAGATTGAGCACTTCCAGTTTTCTTGATCTTTTTCTACTATACATTTTATGTCTGAAACTTAAACTTGACCTGGTGATGTAAGTGCTTGCTAAATTCTAATGAATATACAATTCTAACTTGTGACACGGTGGCAAAAATAAGGTGAATTTTGTTTTTGTGTATAACATTAGACAACCTCGCCATCAATTCATAGGGTAATCTATGAGACGGCTGCTAGTTTTATTAAGATGGGATTTTCAGATGATATGATTTTCAGATGACATGATATGATATTGTTTACTCAATTGCTCGAGTAATCATATCATATGAAAATCATATCTCAATAAAACTAGCAACCATCTTATCAGATATCCCCCTGTGAATTGACTTTCGCATGGTTTTCTAATGCTATACAAAAAAAAATCACCTTATTCTTGCCAGCGTGACACAAGTTAGAACTGTATTTCTTGAGAATTCAGCAAGCACTTACACCATCATGTCCATTTGAGGTTTTCATATATAAAATGTAGAAGAGAAAAAGATCAAGACAATTGAAAGTGATTAATCTCGAGTTCATCATATGTATTCCAATCCACATTACCTTCCTCCCACCAGGATGCTCCGCCTTAAGAACATTGCACAAAAAAAAGAAGAATCAAACTTTTATGATTTTAATTTCCAGAATAACTACTATAAAAGAGATAAGAAAATTGTGGCATTACCGTTTCTGCAGTAAAGCTGATGTATTTACCAGTGTCCTAAACAACAAAATTGCCAATATAATAATAGTGTCAACTTAAGAATGCAGTTTGAATTTTCGAAGAAGAGATGAGTTGCTTTCTAAACTGACATATTTTCAGAGATGGAGAAAAGGTGAACCTTTCCTTAGAACAATCTAGTGACCTCACATGTAAAAATACTTGAGAATGTTTCAAATTTCTTGTAAAGCTCCGGTGAAGCAAGAAGCAAACATGCTTTTGGAGAGCAGTGAGAGAGTTGGGTAGTACAATCTATTGTCGCGTGCTAACCAACTCAAGAGCAAAACATCATATCATGTGTCATATACATTATCCGAATGTTGATTTATGTTACTTAAAACTCAAAGAAAAACCTAAGATATATAATCTGTATAACTTTTTTTTTTTAAACGAAACTAAATTTATAACCATTAAACTTCAACCTCTAAAACAAAGGATACAGAAAGAGAAGCAAATGCTCGCTTAGAAAGAGAGTCAGCTGCTAAGTTTTCAAGCCTAGGAACATGAAAAAAAAAAACGAGATAGAAGAAAACTGAAGGAAGATCTCCCCTGAGATCAGAGAGGACACCATTCAGTTCATTGGAAGATTCTCCTGATTTGATTAATGAGATTAAGGACTGAGGGTCCGAACAAAGCTGCTTTAAAGGCTGCCAACGGTGCCTCCTTTACAACAAGAGCTTCCACTATCAAGGCAGATCCTACATGGGAGCAAGACTGTGCACAATGTTTTAACCCTATAAACTACTGCAAGTGCACAGCAAATGTTGTAGTAATCTAGGAATCGAATCCACAGAGACCAAGAGTTACACTACGATTCTTAATGAATGAAATTAAGCTAAGACAGAGATATGATTGTTTGATGTGAAAAAACATAAAAGATAGCAATTTAAAACGATGTAAAGAACGATTAAAAGAGATGTTAAACCAAGGATTCTTATCGGGGGATCAAGTATCTTGAACTAGCCAATTATTCAGGGGATGGTTAGAAACCATTCTCGAACTCAAACATGAATGAATAACTAATCCACTTTCGTGGCATCAATTACATTATCTAGCAAGTTAAGTGTCTAAACTGTCGTTTGAACTTAAACTTCTAAATAAGCATTAACAAGTGGGTTCAATTTGTTCACGCATCGCCTTAACATCAACTCTCGTTGGCTAAGGACGATACGATCATCTATGTTCTATCAAGCAACCTATAAACTTTTGGAATATAGATTAAACCCTGAATCAAAGACTAAGTGATCAATTCAGCCTAGGCAATAAGAACAACTATAGATGAAGAATTCTATACGATAAACCCCTATCTATGTCTAGTTCAATGGATCATGAAACCCCCTTATGAATCCAAGGTTCAACAAAAAGACTACTCAAACATATTAGCAAAGAAAACAGAGAAACTTAAATAGCAAGTACTCATGATCATAGATATGAATAAAATTACAAAAGAGTTAAGAAATCTTCTCTAAATATTAAGGTAGCAAATTGTCTCTTCAAGTTCTTGAGAGGTGATGAGAGAAGTCTCTCTGCAGAAAATAGAAGTTTATCTCTCTAGAATGAAAGTTGTGTTTCAATAATGACTCTAAAATCCGTATATAAAACCAAACTTGACAAAACATAAGTCAAAAGGTAAACTGTCGGCAGGGACCAGATCGATCGATCCTGATGGTGCTGGTCGATCTGGAATGTTCACGTTTGGCTGGATCGATCGATCCAGTTATGGATCGATCGATCTGGTCGCTGGCTGGTCGATCTGGCCTCTTTTGGTCTATCCAAGAAGCACACGCATTCTCCTAATGCAAGATCGATCGATCCAAACTAGGATCGATCGATCTGAGCTTCAAAACTGCTCTTCTTGCTCTTTTGCCTCCTTTCCTCGATCCATTTGCCTTCAAACTCCATTTGAACATGTTTTATCCTGAAAAGACTCTAAAACAAAAACAAAGACTCGAAAGATCGATGAAAACGTTAGTTAATATACGTAAAAACCATAATATATCAACTCCCCCATACTTAGTCTTTTGCTTGTCCTCAAGCAAACTACCAAGAACAGAGTCGAGGTTTGGAAAACAGAAACTCAATTCGTCATAAGAGCACCATACTCACATTCACTTTAGTAATCCACTACAAATTCTTACCTGAAAGGATCTAGACCCCCATGTACTTCGCCGTAGACGTTCACAGCTTTCCTAATAAACCCACAATCTCACAGCATAGTCCACTTTACCTTCATTGCCGGGTCTCAGCTCTGATCTTGATGCCCGGGACCTTCTAGACTCTTTCACGTACAACACCAGAACAAAACAACCATATATCTATCGGTACTCTTTTTCTCCCCCATACTTATTTATTTATTTATATATATATATATATATATATATATATATATATATTTTTATATATACACGGGTTTCGGATTCATAAACTCCAAAGGATGTACGGGTTTACGCACTCTATCCCTCGGGTCAATTACTCCTAATCCATCTTCTTTTTTTTTTTTTTTTGCGGATATAAGCTTTCGCGGAACTCCGAAGGATGCACGGGTTTACGCACTCTATCCCTCGGCCACATTGACTTATATCCGTTTTCTTCTTCTTTTTTTTTTCTTTTTTCTTTTTTTATTATTATTAGAGTAGGGAGAGGAGTACCGCTTCTGTTGGTTTACAGAAGTCGTTTTGTCCAGTGTGAACGATGAGTCAAGCCCCATAACACCTGTCACAAAGATTAGGTAAAAAAAACTAACAGAAATTGGCTCAGGTGTAAGTGGATTTCTGCTGGAGATATGGGCGTCTCGAGTCTACCATTAAGTCTTTGGCTTTTCCAATAGTCTCAGATGCCAACCAGGCTTGAATCAAATGGTTACTTAAGTTCCTGCAAATGCGGTGGTTTTTATGAAAAATTTTCGTTTCTTAGACTTTTTTTGACTCAATAAAACAAATAGAAAATAAAATAAAACAAAACAAAACAAAACAAAGAAAATAGCATTAGTCCAACAAGTACCCTCCCCCGGACTTACTCCTCACCGACCCGGTGTGGAAGTAATCCCGAAGAAAGTTACGACAAACGCAATAAAAAGTACAGTAAAAAGATAAAATATAAAAACAAATACAGAGATAGTGGTGTGATACTACTCGTCTTGGTCATTGTCCGGTGTGTCGCTCTGTTGCTCGCCTATCCTCCTCCTGCGTCGATGGCGTGGTGGCGGAGGGCTAGGAACATCATCCTCTGCAACCCCATGTCCAGCAACAATGGGGTCTGCAGTCGCGGCGGCGGTATCTGAATCCCTCTCTGTAGGCTCCTGTGCTCTGAAGCAAGAGGGTGGCCTAGGACATCGGAGCTTCGCTAGAGCTCCCCAAATCCGCTGCATCATACTGTTGTTCTTCTGTTGGGACTCTATCATTCATCGCCAGCGCTCCTCCTCGGTAGCATCTGCAGAGATTGGAGGTAGATCATACTCACCAGAATACTCAGGTAGGAGCTGCTCCATCAGTTCTGGTGCCGGAAAGCCTGGGTGATGCTGCTGCGAAGAGGTGAATGGCACGCTATTGTCCTCCAGATGAGGCTGAGCTGGCCTCGCGCGAGATGTGCTACCTCGTGGCCGTGATGCAGGAGCAGAGCGACTCATGTGCTCAGGCTGAGGCAGGAACTCAACACTCGCTAGTGAGAGTAGAGAAGTCAACGCGGGCTGAGGCAGCTGACACGTCCAAGTAGTGCCCTCTCGGTCGCTGAAAATGTATTTGTAGCCAGGCCTGAGGATGAAGGCGCGCCGGAGATAATCCTCGTCAATGAGATCCAGCCGGTCAATGCGCTCCGTCTGCGATAGGTCGATGCCATGGAATCGGAAGATAGGTGTGAGGAGACTCCCGACCGTCTCGAGCTTCTGGTTCACTGTGTTGAGACCGCGATACTTCTTCTGCACAAGTGTGGCAGCAAAAACTGCTACGAGGTTGGTGTCCAACGTCGGTGGTGGGGACGATGCATAGAGAGAACCGACAAATGGGGGCAGTCCATAATGTAGCATCATCAACTCGTCCTCTCGCACTGTCCCTGTCTCCTCCTTCCCGAACAGAGTGTGACCCAAAATCTTCGCCACAATGCGAACTGCATGGTTCCTAATCAGGCTTAGCTTGTTCTTCCTCGTGACACAGTCTCCTCCAGCAAGGAAACTCAATAGTGTGGCGACATGAGGGAACTCAGCAGCAGTAGGAAAGTCACAGCGCTCCATGTCTCTCTCAACACCGTATAGGTCACACAAATCTGGAATCGAGATCTCGTATAGTGTGCCACTAGAGAAGTATGAGAGATAGCCCGCACTGGCTCTTGGTTCTCCGGAATCGTAACGGAGCTCTGCAGAAGTGAGAAACTGTCTCACTAGCTCCGGATATATCGGGTACGACAGGTATGGAAGCGTACCCAACCCCATGTTGTCCAGCATCGCTGTGACATCAGCATCGATCTCTAGGTTGCGCAATGTCTTCCTGCAGACAAACCTCGTCGGGACCATCTCTACTCGCAACAACCCATTGTAGCAGATAATGTGGCAGACGTCCCACGATAATCCTGGCTTTCTGTTCTGATATGCCGTGCTCTGCTGTAATGAGCGGGCTGTCATATGTGGGACCTCGGGAATGCCGATATCTCGGAACGGGGTGTGATCGGGCCGAGGCCAAGGGGCGGAGGTGTGACTAGGGACGTCATCGTCGATAGGGGGTGCTGAGGATGTAGCAACCCCTTTGTCCTTCCGTTGCTTCCCCTTCTTGCTCTGTTGTCGGGAACCTCTCCGAGTAACATTCCCTTCTGCATTTTCCCGAGCCATTCTCTGTAAAACAAATAGAAAACCAAGTTTAGGCATGATATGCAACAACACAATTCAACAATTCACAACCAAAATCTCATAAATAATTCAAATGAAACAACAACAAATCAACAATTACGAATATTTTTTTTTTTTTTTTTTATCAAGAACAATTCTTCTAATTCATTCTAATCCACGAAAATCACCAATCTAACCCACGAAATCATCCTAGAAAGCAATACAGAAGCCACATAAACAACCTCGAATCATCAAACAACCTCAATTTTCGAATTTGAAACCCTAAATTTTCCCCTAAATTTTCGGACCTTTGAGGAGAGAAAAGGGTCACGTACCTTTGTAGATCGATAGAAAGAGTCTGAGAAACATATAGAGTGTGAGATTCTAAGCAGAATAGGGTCAAAAATCGTCCAAATCGATGAAGAATTGAGGAAGTTATGGATTTGTGAAAATTTTGTCTCAAGAACACCAAATTCGCGTAGGGGAGAAGGAATTTTCGGGTTTTGATTTATGAAATCGTGTTTGGGAGTTTTAAAACTTGTTTTGTGGTTCGATTTTAGTTGTGGTTAACCGGTTTAAACCATTCGTAAACCGGGATTCGAGAATTTTGAACTTACCTTGGACTGGTTCGATCGATCCTGTTATGGATCGATCGATCTGCATTGGTCACGGCATTTTTGGCTTTGCTTGGATCGATCGATCTGGCCCCCTTTTTTTTTTTTTTTTTTTTTAAAAAAAAAAAAAAAAACCTGAAATACTTATAAATAATAATTAACACTCCAACAACAAAAATATACTTTTTAAAAGCTAAACCGTAAGGATAATAAATCTATTGATCTTTCCAGAATATGACGACTTGAGTTGAGAGTCGAAGTTGGTCTGTATAGCCACCTTGGCTTTCATAGATAATTTTTGTTGTCTATTAGCGGTTCTTGATAAACAAGAATCCGCACTTGAGATCGTTAGATCTTTTATCCTTTCGGATTAAAAGAAAACAACGTTATATACACTTACCTGTGGGTTGCCTCCCACCAAGCGCTTGTTTTAAGTCGTTAGCTAGACTCAGACGCCGTTTAGGCGAGAGGAGGATCACTGAGAGGGATGTTGTCTCCTTCAGTGATGACAGTGTTTGCGAGGTATGGCTTCAGACGTTGACCATTAACCACAAATTCTTCACCTGCAGCATTCACTAGAACAAAAGCTCCATATGGTCTGACTTCCTTGATAGTGAAAGGGCCAGACCATCGTGAACGTAACTTGCCAGGAAAAAGTTTTAAACGGGAATTGAAAAGTAGAACCTGATCATTTGCAGCGAAGTCCCGAGGAATGATCTTCTTATCATGGTAGGCTTTAGTTCGTTCCATGTAAATACGTGAATTCTCATAAGCCATGTGTCGAATCTCATCCAGCTCGTTTAATTGCGTCAACCGTCTTTCAGAAGCCGGTTTGATATCGAAGTTCAGCAACTTTACCGCCCATGCGGCTTTGTATTCAAGCTCCACTGGAAGATGACACGATTTCCCATATACAAGATGAAATGGAGTAGTGCCCAGCGGTGTCTTGTATGCGGTCATATACGCCCAAAGCGCGTCATCAAGCTTCAGAGACCAGTCCTTCCTCGTTGTGTTCACCGTCTTCTGTAGAATGCTCTTGATCTCTCTGTTTGATACCTCCACCTGTCCACTAGTCTGCGGATGATAGGGAGTGGCGACCTTGTGCTTGACTCCATGCTTCTTCAACAGCCCCGCAAAGAGTTTGTTGATGAAGTGAGACCCACCATCGCTAATCACAATTCTCGGTACACCAAATCTTGGAAAGGTCACAGATTTGAACATCTTTATGACCACCTTGACATCATTAGTTGGGCTAGCCAGCGCTTCAACCCACTTGGAGACATAATCGACGGCGACAAGGATGTATTCGTTGCCAAAGGAAGATGGAAAAGGACCCATAAAGTCAATTCCCCATACATCAAACACTTCAACCTCAAGGATAAAATTCTGAGGCATCTCATTCCTCTTGCTTATATTTCCCTGCCGTTGACAAGAATCGCACCTGGAAACAAAAGCATTGGCATCTTTGAACATTGTCGGCCACCAGAAACCAGCTTGTAGAGCTTTGGACACTGTCTTGAACGTAGCAAAGTGTCCAGCATAGGTCGAGCCACGACAATGAAAGAGGATACCGGGAACTTCTTCCTCAGAAACGCAACGCCTGAATACACCATCTGAGCACTGCTTGTACAAATACGGCTTATCCTAGAAGTAACGTCTAACTTCTCGCAGGAACTTCTTCTTTCTGTATCCAACAAAGTTCTCGGGTTCCTTCTCTGCAGCTAAGAAGTTTGCAAAGTCACCAAACCAAGGTATCTCAGGAAGGGAGGAGGTGCTGTCATATGCGGTCCCAATGGTGATGGCATAGACATTCTCCACCGGGAGACTACCATCCAATGGAACTTCTTCTTCGATATGTAACCTGGACAAATGATCAGCAGCACCGTTTTCGATTCCTCTCTTGTCTTTGATCTCAAGATCATACTCCTGCAGTAACAGTATCCAACACAACAATCTTGGTTTGGCATCCTTCTTAGTAAGGAGGTACTTCAAAGCAGCATGATCGGTGTGTACAATCACCTTAGACCCCACAAGATAGGACTTGAACTTTTCAAAAGCAAACACAATAGCCAGAAGTTCTTTCTCTGTTGTCGCATACTTGCATTGGGCATCATCGAGGGTTCTACTAGCATAGTAGATGACATGAAGCTTCTTTTCCTTCCTCTGTCCCAGAATAGCTCCTACTGCATAATCACTAGCATCAGTCATAACCTCGAACGGCAGCTCCCAATCCGGTGGTTGGACAATTGGTGCGCTGATGAGTGCTCCTTTGATTGTGTGAAAGGCCTCTAAGCAAGCCCTATCGAATTCAAACTTCACATCTTTGCACAGCAGCTGAGTTAAAGGTCTAGCAATCTTGGAGAAGTCCTTTATGAATCTTCTGTAGAAACCAGCGTGTCCCAGAAAACTACGAACTCCCCTGACAGAATTTGGAGGTTGCAAGCTTGTCATAACCTCAATCTTTGCTTTATCCACTTCAATACCCTCCTCTGAAATCTTGTGTCCTAAAACAATCCCATCTCTGACCATGAATTGACACTTCTCCCAGTTCAGCACAAGATGCTTCTCCTCGCATCGCTTCAGTACCCTGCACAAATTAGAAAGACAAACAGAGAATGAAGATCCATAAACAGAAAAATCATCCATAAAAACCTCCATTATGTCCTCAATCATGTCAGTGAAAATCGACATCATGCATCGCTGGAATGTCGCTGGAGCATTGCACAAACCAAATGGCATTCTGCGATAAGCAAAAGTGCCGTAAGGACATGTGAATGTGGTCTCTCCTGGTCATCTGGATGAATAGGAATCTGAAAGAAACCAGAATAACCATCTAGAAAACAGTAGTAAGGGTGGTTAGCCAATCTCTCAAGCATTTGATCAATAAAAGGCAAAGGAAAGTGATCTTTGCGAGTAGCAGCATTCAACTTTCTATAATCAATACACATCCTATGCCCTGTAACATTTCTAGTTGGAATTAACTCGTTCTTTTCGTTCTTAACAACTGTTACACCACCTTTCTTTGGCACAACATGGACAGGGCTTACCCAAGTACTATCTGAAATAGCGTATATGATACCCGCCTCTAGAAGTTTCATTATCTCTTTCTTTACAACATCTTTGAGATTCGTGTTTAACCGCCTCTGATGTTCTATAGAAGTCATTGATTCAACCTCTAGATGTATCCTATGCATGCAAAGATCAGGTGAAATCCCAGTGATATCATCAAGTGAATATCCTAACGCTCTACGGTACTTTCTAAGTTCGCAGAGAAGTAGAGCAGTTTCAGCATTATTCAGAGCAGCATTGATGATCACAGGGTAAGTAGAGTTAGGACCAAGAAACGCGTACCTTAGCCCAGCTGGAAGTGTTTTGAGCTCAACCTTTGGAGCTTTCACCTCGCTCCACGGATTGGCAGGAGGTGCGGTAGTTGGAGATTTCTCTGCAGCATCATCCAAGCTCATGTAGGCGACCATCTTACCAAGTGTCTGGCTTGAATCCAGAAGCTCGACGTACCCAGCTGTATCCTCGCTTAGGTACCCATATCCAGTCTCGGCTTGTGTCAGAGCAATCTCTAATGGATCGTCTATCAAGAACTCTCCAGCCACTACATTAGAGATATCCATCGAATCATCAACCATGAATGTCTGTCCATCTAACATGGGTTTCTTCAGCAACTTGTCCATCTCAAACTTCATGATTATGTCTCCCAGGTGGAGATCAATACGTCCATTACGAACATCTATCATCGCTCCGGCAGTGCAGAGGAAAGGTCTTCCCAAAATGAGAGGATCCTTAGGTTCTTCAGCCAGCTCAAGAACCACAAAATCTGCAGGGATGAGTGTATTACCAATCTTCACATGTAGGTCCTCTAGAATGCCAACAGGTAGCCTCACAGAACGGTCAGCAAATATCAAAGAGATCTTGGTTGGCTTGAAATCAGTGAACCCAAGTCGCTTGGCCACGGAGTATGGCATTCAGTTGACACTTGAGCCTAGATAACACAAAGAGCATGCAAACATCATCGCTCAAATCTGTACGGACAAGACAAAACGTCTAGGATCTCCAAGCTTCTTGATATTCTTGTTTTGAAGAACAGCACTGCAGTCTTTTGTAACTTTGACAAAGTCCTCTTCGCCAGTTACTTTACTTGTCACCAAGCTCTTCATATACCTCTTCATCGCAGGCATCATTTGTATTGCATCAGCAAGAGGTAGCTTCACCTCAAGAGTACTCAGCATCTCTTTACACTTCGCCTCTTCCAAGTCCTTGCGTGATTTCTTGGGGCGAGTAGGATATGGAATTCTCGGGGTATAGACTCGCGCAGGTGGTATCTCATTAGTCTTCTCTATAGGATCAGTGACTTTCTCAGTTTCTGGTTCATCTTTCTCCTCCAGATCAACCACCACATCTGCTCTCTTATCTTTCCGCGCCACAGGTTCTAGAACTCTTCCATTCCTAAGTGTAATGGCATTAACAAACTCGTTCCTAGGATTCTGTTCTCCCTTCGCTGGAAGGACTCCTTGCTGTCTCTTCACCGCTTCAGCCGTTTGAGCAACTTGTGTGTCAAGTAGTTTCATATGCGTGGAGACTGCTTCATATTTGTTGTTGAGATCATTGTACATATTATCCACCTTTGCATTGATCTCATTGGAACCTTTTTGCTGCTGAAGGAGAAGTTGTTGCATAAGAGCCTTGAGCTCATCTTGAGAATCATTTGCAGAAGTCGCAGGAGCTTGAAATGCAACCTGATTACTCCCTTGGAAGTTATTGAATGGCTGCTTCTGCTGAAATCCACCTTGAAATTTGTTCTGCCCTTGGTTTGGCACGAACTGTTTCGTTTGAAAATTCTGAGGGAAGGTCTTCTGAAATACTTGGTTTGGCATGTTGGCTTGCCCTGAAAACCCTTGAGAAGGACCAGCTCCTCCCACATTTGGTACGAATGGTTTTCCTTGAAATTGTTGCGCTTGAGGAATCCCTTGCCTTGGATAAACCTTGTGTTGGGGGTTTTCCACATTTGTACTTCGGTAAGACAGGTTCGGGTGGTTTCTGAAATTTGAGTTGAATCCCCTGTTTTGCACGAAGTTTTGCCCAGTCACATAGTTCACTTCATGTGATTCTTCATTTTCTCCAGTTGAGATATCTTGGCAAATCACCGCATCGGCATCATCTTCACATGCCTGCACACCTCTCTGATTTGATCTCAACAACAGGCTCGCTTTTGCATTTAGTTCATCAATCTTTTGTGAGTCTATGTTGTTAACTTTCTTTAAGCGATCATACTCGGGGTTTCGATTGTTAGAACTTGCTGCCAAGTTCTCGATCAGTTTATATGCTCCCTCAATGCTCTTCGTCATAAAATCCCCATTACTTGCAGCATTAAGGGCATTCTTAAAGTCCCAATCGACCCCATCATAGAAAATGCTGAGAATTTGCTCATCCGAATACCCGTTGTGAGGACATTCTCTACGGTATTCCTTGAATCGTTCCCAAGCTTCGCAATAAGTTTCGCCGGGATGCTGCGTGAAAGTAGTGATCTTGTTCCTGAGCGAGGCTGTTTTGGACTTGGTGTAGAAATGATCCAAGAAGGCTGCTCTGCATTCATCCCAAGATCTCAACGAACCAGGAGGTAGTGACTTGAGCCATCTCAGTGCCTTAGCTGCCAAGGAGTGACGGAAAAGCTTGCACTTGAGGTAATATGCGGGAACTCCATTCGACTTAGTGGTGCTGCAGATCTCCTCGAAGTTCTCGATGTGATCCATTGGATTCTCAGCGGGTAATCCATGAAACACATGTCTTTCTACCAGGGCTATCATCTGAGGTTTGATCTCGAAGTCTTGCCTCACAATCTCTGGTGGACAAATAGCTGCCCTGTTCTGGTAGAAAGTGTGGGGTGTATCTACATCCCCAATAGCACGCGGATTTTACTGTGCTTGCTGCTGTTGCAACTGCCGAAGTTGTTGTCGCATGATGCGGATCTCTTCAGCCTGAGCAGCTTGAGCCTCGGCTTGTGCTCTATTGTCGACATTATCGTCCATGACGACTTGTTTCGACTTCTTCTTTGTAGCTTTGTTAGTACGTTCTGTCTTTGCTAACTCTTGGTTGGAAAGTTGCAGGACGTTGCTAGCGCTTTTGCTTCTTGTTTGCATTCACCTGAAACACACAAGCAAGCAAAAACAGAACAAAGTTAGTAAATCTTAGACTAAACTTCAATCTTAGATTCGAAGGTAACGCAATTGGTCCCCGGCAACGGCGCCAAAAACTTGATACACAATGTTTTAACCCTATAAACTACTGCAAGTGCACAGCAAATGTTGTAGTAATCTAGGAATCGAATCCACAGAGACCAAGAGTTACACTACGATTCTTAATGAATGAAATTAAGCTAAGACAGAGATATGATTGTTTGATGTGAAAAAGCATAAAAGATAGCAATTTAAAACGATGTAAAGAACGATTAAAAGAGATGTTAAACCAAGGATTCTTATCGGGGGATCAAGTATCTTGAACTAGCCAATTATTCAGGGGATGGTTAGAAACCATTCTCGAACTCAAACATGAATGAATAACTAATCCACTTTCGTCGCATCAATTACATTATCTAGCAAGTTAAGTGTCTAAACTGGCGTTTGAACTTAAACTTCTAAATAAGCATTAACAAGCGGGTTCAATTTGTTCACGGATCGCCTTAACATCAACTCTCGTTGGCTAAGGACGATACACTCATCTATGTTCTATCAAGCAACCTATAAACTTTTGGAATATAGATAAAACCCTGAATCAAAGACTAAGTGATCAATTCAGCCTAGGCAATAAGAACAACTATAGATGAAGAATTCAATAAGATAAACCCCTATCTATGTCTAGTTCAATGGATCATGAAACCCCCTTATGAATCCAAGGTTCAACAAAAAGACTACTCAAACATATTAGCAAAGAAAACATAGAAACTTAAATAGCAAGTACTCATGATCATAGATATGAATAAAATTACAAAAGAGTTAAGAAATCTTCTCTAAATATTAAGGTAGCAAATTGTCTCTTCAAGTTCTTGAGAGGTGATGAGAGAAGTCTCTCTGCAGAAAATAGAAGTTTATCTCTCTAGAATGAAAGTTGTGTTTCAATAATGACTCTAAAATCCGTATATAAAACCAAACTTGGCAAAACATAAGTCAAAAGGTAAACTGTCGGCAGGGACCAGATCGATCGATCTGGGTGTGGATCGATCGATCTGGTCCAGATCGATCGATCCTGATGGTGCTGGTCGATCTGGAATGTTCACGTTTGGCTGGATCGATCGATCTGGTCGCTGGCTGGTCGATCTGGCCTCTTTTGGTCGATCCAAGAAGCACACGCATTCTCCTAATGCAGGATCGATCGATCCAAACTAGGATCGATCGATCTGAGCTTCAAAACTGCTCTTCTTGCTCTTTTGCCTCCTTTCCTCGATCCATTTGCCTTCAAACTCCATTTGAACATGTTTTATCCTGAAAAGACTCTAAAACAAAAACAAAGACTCGAAAGATCGATGAAAACGTTAGTTAATATACGTAAAAACCATAATATATCAAAGACTTCATTCCTTGGAGGATGGTTTGGAAGTTGGTTGTCACAGACCATCCCATTCCACAACAACCTGTAGTTACATCCCAAGCTGCATCCACCGAGCAGCAGATATCCATGATGGCGAGTACCGATAGAGTCCTTGATTTTGGAGCTGACATAAGACGATCTAGAAGTTGAGCTTCTTGCCAGGCTTTAATATCCTTAATAGCTTTGAGAACATCATCAGCTTCAGAGAAGGCCTTATCCCCGAAGACAAACTGGTTGCGGGCTTTCCACATATGCCACAAGATCCAAGAAAACATAGCAGTCATATCTAAGCCTGATGGAGGCATCGGTTGCAAGTTTTGTCGAGCTGAACTGAGGTGAGACGCCATGGACGAGGAGCAAACAGGAGAAAGGGGCCAGACCTTTACTGGGGCCAGATCCCAGACTCGCTTGGCAAATGGGCAAAGAATGAGAGTATGAAACTCACTCTCTGGTTCGTCACAACGTTTACAACATTCCACACCCACAAAACCTCTTCTTGCCAAGGCGAGACCCACATGGAGTGCAACCGCCAGTGATTTCCCCAAGAAGGATTTGATTTTTGGGGCTGTCTTCACACGCCAAACATTTGACTGCCAACTGAAGTTTGGAAGGAGCTATGACTCTGTGTTTAGTTTCAAAACAGCATAACCCGATTTAGTGGTGTACAAGCCTGATTTTTCCGGCAACCAAGCAAGATGATCTTCAGTATGTGATCCTCATACTAAGGTAAGAGTGACCTAATCGCCTCCAAATTCCAAGCGTTATATGAAGGAAAGATTAGAGACTAAACCGAGAGAGATTCACTAAGGAGAGTTGAAGGCCCAATCGGTTTTTGAGGGTAGGAGACATAGAGCCATGCGTCATTCCATAAGCTAACTTTATCTCTTTTGCCAATGATCCTGCCGAGACCTTTTTTTTACACTTCCCTGCTCACCAAAACATTTCTCCAGCCGTGAGAGATATTTGAAGCAATACCACAAGTCAAGAAAGAAGAAGAACGACATTACTTACAAGGAGGATTTTTTTCCAATAAAGAATCTGGAGAGTTGAGCAAGCGCCAGCTGATCTTGGCTAGAGCGCATCGTTGAAATTCTTGATCTCTCTAAAAGCCTAAATCGCTTGCGCTCTTAGGCAAAGTGAGCTTACTCCATGATAACCAAGTCATTTCTTTTTATCCGGTTTAGTTTCCTACCAAAAACGAGTCATAGCGGATTAGATACGCTTACAAAGAGAGGAAGGGAGCTTAAAGCATGATATTGCATAAGACAGCATGGATGAGAGAAGGGATTTTAGGAGGGTTTGCTTAGCGGTGGTGGACAAGAAACGACTTGACCAATCCAAATATTTATGTCGTATCTTGTCAACTATAGAGGTGAAAATGTCTTTCTTTCTTCTCCCAAAATGCACCGGGAGGCCAAGATACTTACCAATGCCTCCCTCTTTATCCATGTTGAGTGCTCTTTTGGCTAGAGCTTTACTGTCCGATAGGGTCTTAGAGGAGAAGGTGATAGACGATTTTTGTACATTAATGACTTATATTGAAGCTTTTTCATAGTTTGTCAAGATAGTAGAGAGGGATGCGCAACTAGTCGGGTTTGAACTTGTGAAGAACATCGTTTCATCTGAAAATAGAAGATGGTTGATTGGAGGGCATCCTCTCGCCACTTTGACCCTGGGGAGCGATCCATCGTGATCTTGTGCCTTCTTACATAAACCGGATAGCACCTCCGAGCATAATATAAAGAGATATGGGGAGAGGGAGTCTCCTTGTCTTAGCCCGCGAGAGGGTACAACCTTGCCTTGTGAAGAGTCATTAACGAGGAAACAATAGGAGACGGAGGACATGCACGCCATTATCCAAGAGATCCATTTTTGATACGATTCTGGGAGGAGAATCACGTCCCAATCACACACCGGGAAGCTAAGATGACCAGTTTAGACTCCAGGCTTGAGCAGCAAGCGGTTCTGGAGATGATGGAATGATAGACGCCACGAGAGGTTGTGTAAGACCTCTTGATAAGTCTGGTTCGAACAATCTAATCACTAGAATTTTTCTCAAGTTTCTAATTCGAATCACTCGAAAGAGAAAACAAGGATCTATCAAGAAAAGAGATTTTTGATTAAAAAGATAGATGAGTAAAACACTAGAGTCTCAGAGACATATAAAGGAGAGAAGACGAAGATGAGAAGAGCGTGTTTACGAGACATGCCTCGGTAAACAACAACTCGAAATAAAGCAGAAATTTAAATGTAGAGTTTGAACTTAAAATCAGAGATAAAGAGGATATGGGCCACGCCTAAAGTGTCTTGATAGTGGGCCTAAGTGTGGATCGGACTAGAGGTGGCATAGATGACGCATGAGCCACAAGCCTCGTTAAAAACCTTATCTCGGAAAACCACTTGGGAAAAACCAGAGATGAAGGAAAAGAGTGCAAGTGGATCATACGGCCATGCTCTAGCCATCTCGAGTGTGTATCTTGACCGGTGTGGCCTTGACACAACCACTAATACTCGAGTGATCCTTTTGAGTCTTTGCCAGATGTAGCAAGACTCCATTAGCGTAGTGTAACTTCTTGATCCGTAACAATTCTTGACTCCTAAAGCTGCTTTCCTAGCTCCTTTTGTTCTTGGCTCGAACACCACTCCTTGTGCATCACCATCTCTAAGTCCTTGTGTCTTGATGCTTCCTAGGATCGTATCAGGCCCCTCCTGTTGAAAAGGATTTGTCCTCAAATCCGCTTGGCCTGCCACAGACAACATTAAGTTAGAAGCATCAAAAGGGTAAAACAACAATGACTTATCTTGGTAATGAAAAGAAAGGGAAAGAGTAGTGTCGGGAATTCTCAAGAGAGATTCAGCTTCATGGTGGCATCCTTTGAGAACATTGGGGAGAACTCCCAGCATCTCCATGAGAAGAAATATCTTGAAAACGTTCAGCTCCTTTGACATAACGACTCCAATTCCAGTCATTGCAAAGAAATTAGGGGAGAGAACTTCCAGATCCAGTGGCTCCTCCTTTGTACCTGCAATGTTTTCAACAGCTTTGGCAAAGAGCAAGTGTGTTATCACAGTCATGGAAGTACCATAAACAAATAAACACTTCTTAGCTTGATTCAAAACATTATCCTTGTCAAGTTCTTCTTTTTCATGCATCTTAATACAATAATTCTGTTCCGAATATTCTTTGAATAATCCTAACTTTTTCTCAATGATTTCTGGATAAAATAAACTCATATTCACAGCCCTTAAATCATGAGAAACAAGTCGAGATGAAGAGATACTTACCTGAACAAGGTCCTTGGTGTATTTGGTGCTTGTAAGTATCACATCAAATGAAAATAGTGTTGGATCTGGGGGTTCTTCTTGGATCAGGGCATTGTTGGTGACCATATCATACTCTCTAGAGGTGTCTAAAAATTCTCCTGGTCGCCAATGATAGGTTAAGAATGATCCAGATGATGAAATATCCATTTTAGGCTCCACGGGAAACTTTTGAAGTGATGTGATCCAAAACTCGAACGGTACAGGTCTTGAACGTTCTAGATAGTCTCCAGGTCTCCAAATGTGGCTTTGAGATGCATCTTGATGAAGAAAACAGATGGTTTTTCCAGTGGGTAGCTTTGCTTGCAATTTAATGTCTTCGAAAACTTGTTCACGATGATCTCTTGCTTTATTCCTATCATGACAAGAAGAAAACTCCATGTTAGTTAGTAGAAAATCAACAACAGGACGAGGTTGTACTTTCATCGATTTAGAGCCATTAGAAATCATTCTAAAGCCCATGAAAAATCCTTGTTGAGCCGAAATACTCCTGGCTTGAACTGGTTGCGTCTCCTTAAGAAAGTTGTCACCACTTTGCGCTTCTTTTTCTTTAGCTTTATCTTGAATCCCATCACCATAGATCATCGCCACATTGTAGTTGTAGGAGTGATTAGGCTGTAGCTTCTTCGGTTCAGTACCTATAGACACATCCTGCAAAAATTTAAGTTCACTCGGTGGCACCGGTGGAAGGTTAGAAGCACAAGTAATTTTATTCAAAGAGGTAAATAAGTTTGAATCAAAAGTTTCATCCTCTCTCTCTTTACCAGACATGGCCAAGTAATTAGCTTGCTTACCTTGTTCTTGCTTACCTTTGAGTTTGGTTTTGTCAAGATATACTTCATCTGGTGGCAATGGTACAAGACTAATCTTCTTTTCTTGAAAAGGTTTTGACACCGAAATGGTACAATCTGAACCAAGAGAAAGCGAGTTAGCTCTCATTCGTTTTTGAGAGTCTAGATAATTACCTCGGGTATTCATTGGTGGCAAAACTTCTGGTGGTTTCTCATTAGTCTCAACACTGTGACAAGCTGTAGGTAAGTTATTGTGGGCCAGAACTGCTTCAGTTTGAGTAAACCCTCCTAATGCTCGTGTTGTTGCTTCTTTAGGCGATTCTTGGCTTGGAGCTTGTTGTATAGTTCTGGTGGTGCTTGTGGAGCATACTTATTCCTTAGTAGTTCCTTAAGATCTCTCCAGGTCGTGATAGTCGGCTTGTTGTAAAACCAGCATTCATAAACTTCATCCAACAACCATTTGTAAGCATCTCCATTGAGTCGTCCAATGGCATAAGCGAACCTCTTCTCTTTCAGAATTTGATTGTAGTAGAGCCAATCCTCCATGTTTTGTTCCCACTCTAAGTAGTTTTCTTTTCCTGAAAATTTCCAAAGTCGAAGCTCATTAGTTGGTCGAAAATCAAAACAAAACACAGATTTGGGAGCGTGAGAGGTTTTATGCGGGCTGCGCCAAGTTGATCTCGTTGTATTGTCTGGCGGCTTGGGATTAAGATCAGGTTCCCTCATTTTTCTTGCTCTGCTCTGTTCTTGTTGAAGTCCTTGATGAAGTCTTTGACGAAGTGCAGCCATGTTGTTATCCATTACTTGCTCCATATTTGCTGTAATCGCTTCAACGAGCTTGTTGCGGTTTCTGAGTGTCTCCTCATCATGATCGGCCATCTCTGCCTGAAACAACACAAAAAAAATACACCAGTAAAGAGTCCTTTTGAAGATCGAATTGACCCTAAATCATAAGAACACGAAAATGACTCTTGGTATCCAATTTTCTCTGAAGAACCCTAAACGCGACTGTGGAAGTCGATCGGTCACAAAAAAATATCAAAACACTTCAGAAAATTCCCAAATCAATTTTAACAAATACTAGACTCATCCTAGATTCCTATGCAATTGATTTCGCAATTTTTGTACGAGCCAATATTTAATTAAAATTCAAACAAGTTGGTACGAAAATCACTTAACTTCTCGATGTGGCTCTGATACCACTTGATACGATTCTGGGAGGAGAATCACGTCCCAATCACACACCGGGAAGCTAAGATGACCAGTTTAGACTCCAGGCTTGAGCAGCAAGCGGTTCTGGAGATGATGGAATGATAGACGCCACGAGAGGTTGTGTAAGACCTCTTGATAAGTCTGGTTCGAACAATCTAATCACTAGAATTGTTCTCAAGTTTCTAATTCGAATCACTCGAAAGAGAAAACAAGGATCTATCAAGAAAAGAGATTTTTGATTAAAAAGATAGATGAGTAAAACACTAGAGTCTCAGAGACATATAAAGGAGAGAAGACGAAGATGAGAAGAGAAGAGAGAGAGAAGAGCGTGTTTACGAGACATGCCTCGGTAAACAACAACTCGAAACAAAGCAGAAATTTAAATGTAGAGTTTGAACTTAAAATCAGAGATAAAGAGGATATGGGCCACGCCTAAAGTGTCTTGATAGTGGGCCTAAGTGTGGATCGGACTAGAGGTGGCATAGATGACGCATGAGCCACAAGCCTCGTTAAAAACCTTATCTCGGAAAACCACTTGGGAAAAACCAGAGATGAAGGAAAAGAGTGCAAGTGGATCATACGGCCATGCTCTAGCCATCTCGAGTGTGTATCTTGACCGGTGTGGCCTTGACACAACCACTAATACTCGAGTGATCCTTTTGAGTCTTTGCCAGATGTAGCAAGACTCCATTAGCGTAGTGTAACTTCTTGATCCGTAACAATTCTTGACTCCTAAAGCTGCTTTCCTAGCTCCTTTTGTTCTTGGCTCGAACACCACTCCTTGTGCATCACCATCTCCAAGTCCTTGTGTCTTGATGCTTCCTAGGATCGTATCAATTTTCATGAAAATCCAACCTACTAAAGACCTCCTTTAGAAAATCTCATTCAATACGATCGTACTCCTTACTCATGTCCGTTTTTACCGACATGTAGCAACGTTTAGTGACTCCCAATACACGAAGATAGTTGAGGATTTCATGAGTTATCAAAACATTATCCACAATTGCCCGCCCAAGAACAAAGGCGGATTGTTGTTGCAAGATAAGACCATGGAGAAAGGGTTGTAGACGGTGAGTCAAGAGTTTTGCAATAATCTTGTAGTAGGTGTTACACAAGGAAATTGCCCTATAGTCCAAAATCTTCTTTGGCGTGGTGATTTTTGGGATGAGACGAACGTGGGTTTCGTTTTGCCTTGCATGGAGCTCTCCAGTCTTAAAGAAAAGTCGGATCTCCTTTGTGACTGCCTCTTTGAAAATTTCTCAATGAGCTTGGAAGAAATCAGCCGAGAAACCATCGGGATCCCGTGCCTTGTCTTGATGGACCCGGTTACAACGAATTAAGAGGTGTCGAGTGGAACACATTTCGCTTTCTATTTGATGGTTCAAGGATTCAAGAGTATCATACGCCTGATCATGTATTTATATTTAATTCAAACTAGTAGTCTTTATAATTTCTATACTCTTAAAAGAAATATTTTTATTCTGATTAATTTAATATCTAATTCGATAGGATTTTCTCTAAATTGTTTCAATGAGAGTAAAGAACATGATTGATTTGACACAGATTTGATTCAAATAACATAAATTTGATATTGCTACATGGAACTAAAACAATTCGATGTTGAAAGCAGGTTAAATATATTACAAACGGTAAAGAAACAAAAGAACTACAATTACCAGTAAAACCTCTATATATTAATAACAATGAAACTACTATATTTAAGGACATTTTATTAATTTATCATATTTATTAATTTATATAGGTGATATTTGAATCAAAATATCAATTTGGGACCAAAAAAATGATTGATTTATCGAAATATTAATTTATCGAGTATTAACTTAAAGAGGTTTCACTGTATATTAAACGAAATAACTACAAATCTATATTAAAACAAATAATCCGCGATGTACCGTGGGTTCGAATCTAGTATAAAGTATAAGATTAGTCATTCGTAACTAATCCTTTTTTCCACCATGTTTTGTTAGCTGGAGCTCAAAGATGGCGATCATATCGATGCAATGTTACATCAACAAAGTGGTTTTGGTTCATCTCTTGTAACATTTTAGAGTTTTGAGTGTTTAAATTTGGTATGACTGTGAATGTAACAGTACTCAGATTTAGTCTTTCAAATCCTCATAAATAAATGGATCATTGTTACATACAAGAAAGGAACAAGAAGATTCGTTGCTTCTGTTGCAAGAATTGATTAAAATAAGAAATTCAATACTTTGAGGAAACGTAAGTAACAAAGGGAAGATGTTGTCTGTATTACAAAATCAGTTAAAGAATCTAGTCAATCTTCAATAATGCAACATTCCTATACAAACACCAATTATACCATTCTTGCATCAGCTTCTTTCACCAATACAGAAATCAAGAAATCTCAGAGAATTTTGATAATATGACAGCAGAAATTGGTAACAATAAATAGTTCTTCTCTGTTTCAATAACAAACCTGATCATAGTTTTGTCGTTTTGAGGGATATTTCTCGCTTAATTAAGCTGTTCTTTATGGTTTTATGGTAAAATAGAAAATGCTGCAGTTGAGGTTAATCGTGGATTGCTTAAGGAGCTTGAAGATATGGGATTCTCGATGGCCCGAGCTGCTTGGTCTCTGCATCACTCTGGTATGTATAAACCACTTCAAAATGATCCAAGATCCATGTCATGGATCACTTATATTTTGCTTCTATATTCATCTTCAGGTAACTCTAGCCTTGAAGCAGCTGTGAATTGGATCATAGATCATGAGAACGATTCGCAGTTTGAAAACATGCCTTTGGTTTGTATTCATCTTCATTTCTTTTTTTCTTATATTCCATAGAAAACTTTGATTAAAAGTGGTCTTTCAGGTGGAGTTTAACATTGAGATTGAGTCTCCAAGTCCATCTGATGATACTACAGAAAGTACTCAGGCAAGAGCAAATGAGTTAATGTAAGTGTAACTGTGTAGGGTCAGTTCGTTTGTCAGTCTTCGCGACTGGTTGCTACATTTAAAAATAGTCGCCGAGAAATGACAGCGTTCGAAAATTTCAGTCGCTGATCGATGCGATTGGTCGCTGGTCGCTGCAACTGCCAAACGAACAACCGACAGTCGCAGTCGACAACGACTGGCAAACGAACAGACCCTAAGTCTCTCATTTGAACATTATATGCATATTTCTTAAGCTTCTTATTTCATAAGGACACATGACTTGTTTATGTATTCTAAGGGAACAAGCTCGCAAGCGAAGAGAAGAAGAAGAAACTCAACGCGAAAGAGAAAGAGAAAAGGTAACAAAGAAATTAGTTGCATCGTCACGAAGAATACTAACAGTTTGAAGATCTCTTGTAGGAAAGGATACGAGCAAATAAAGAGATGATGGAAACAAAGCGAATAGCGGAAGAAAACGAAAGAAATCGGTATGAAGAAAGAGTTTGTTTCTCACATTGTCTCCTTTGAATTTTATAAAACCAATGTTGGATACTATAAAAACAGGAATATAGCTTTGAGGAAAGCTGAGAAAGATGAGGAGAAAAAAGCAAGAGAGAAAATTATGCAAAAAGTAAATGCAGACAAGGTGATGAAAAATCTTGATCTTTCTGTATACTAAAGTTAACATTGTACTATCTCTATTAACATATTTTGGATTAAATGTATAGTTGGAGAGAAAACGAAGGCTCGGATTGCCAAATGAAACAGAATCTGCTTCAACATCAACTCAAGTTGCTCCACTTAACACTAAGGTACCACAAACTCTTCCTTCATTGTTACCTTAAAGCTATGAAAGATGTGATAACATTTGCCCTAACATTTCAATTACAGAGGATAGAAGTGTCGCTGCCCTCGAAAGCAGAGGAGATGAGCGAATGCTTAAGGTCATTAAGACGAAACCATAAAGTAAGAAAACGTTTTAGGATGATTCAAAAACAAAAAAAACCTGATAGCAAATGAAATCTTGTTTTTTTTTTTTTTTTGGGGTAGGATGAAGATCCAAGAATCACAAGGAGGGCATTTGAAACGCTTCTGATGATTGTGAGCAACGTAGCGAAGAAGCCAGAAGAAGAAAAATACAGAAGAATCCGTCTCACGAACCGTTTGTTCCATGAGAGAGTTGGGAGATTCAAAGAAGGTATTGAGTTCATGGAGCTTTGTGGATTCAAGAGAGAGGAAGGATCAGAGTTCTTGTCTCTATCGAGCCACGACGCAGACAATTTACGGCTTCAGGATGCTGCGTTTCAGTTGAATACTGCGATTACTAATCCCTTCTTCGGTCTTCTCTCTAAGGAAGGTGAAGCCTGAATAATGAAGTTTGTCACACTTCTCTTCCTCAAATGTTATGTTCCATCTATTTAACACATAAAATAACACAAATCTGAAATTGTTACTTTGCCTACAATTGACAACAAAATCTATCGATACATACAGAACTTAGAATGTGAATGTTAAAACCCTCACTAACACGTTCTAGAGCTGAAAAAGAAGCAAACGATGGAAACTATTATTTCTCTTATCCGATCATTTTATAGGACGAAAATCTATGAAAAAAAAAAAAAAAAAAAACTATGCATTTTTAGTGCGAATTATAAAATAACCTTGTTTAAAAAAAAATTTATTTTGAGTTTTGTAGCTACGTGATCACAATCGATGATTGTAAGCTTTTTTCCGTTTAGTTATTCCTAATTTAAGATTTTTAGATGAACTCATTATTGATACTAGGAGAATAGCGCGGCAATTATTTTAATTTGAGTTCTAAACAATATGTTATAGTTTTTTATTTTATTATTGATTTTTTTGCTTTAATAATTTTTATTATCTACAGTTTTTTATGATACGTGTAATCTCGTTCATACATTATATTACAAAATAATTATTTATTCTTCAATTTTCATACTCTTTTCATTTGTCTAGATTTTAATATAATAATAATTTTTATTTTGTTCTCAATTTACCATTTGAGGTTTTTTAATATATTTTTAATTGAATCCATCTCATTTTTCATGTTTTGAAATTTTGTATTCATTTCTCTTATTCTCTATTTTTTTCTACTTCTCTCTATTTTTTTTATAATTTGTTTATCTTTTCGATTGTGTATTGATTTTTTCCATGGCTTATAATTTAATAGGTTGGAGTTAACTTATTCAAACTCATAATTTGTTATTTTCTTCACTTACATTAAAGTTTAATTATCCTTATTTGTCTGAAAATAATGATTAAATCACTCATAAAATCAAATAGAATGATACATTTAAGAACTTGTATTAGATGATTATATATTTTTAGGTTTTAAACTGAAATTAAATTATATTTACTTATAATTATTTGAAAAAGGTAAATTTAAATTTAGTGGTTTCTAGGTATAATTAATAGTTAAAAATATATTAATATTTATTTATTTTACCTGTTGTTTTTTTAAATGATTAATTGCTTGTATAATTTACACATATGGAAAAATTAAATTGAGATGGACTAATAAAGTGGAGGCTGATATGTCAATCCCTCGAAAACTCCCTTCAGCTCTTATATATATGACTAGTGGCTTATCCGCACTACGTGCAGGAGTATTATTCATATATGATCAAATTAAATAGGTATTTTTGTTATACTTTTTAAGTTTCTCTTTTCTTTTTTTTTTGTTTGTTGTTTCGATGAGTTTTGTTTAGTCTATTTCATTGTTCTTTGTGTTTATTTTTGTATTTGATGAATTAGTTATAATTAGTATTATGATTTTTTATGAGTGTTTACATGGGTAGTCTATACATGATTAAATATTATTATTTTCAAGTTTATGTTTTTTTTTTACTTTGTTGTTCCCATGATTTTTTATAATTTATGTATTTGTTAGATTTATCATTTTTGTTTTTGATAACTTAGTTGTATCAAATCCCATGGGAGCACTAGCCATGGGATTTGATACCGGGTTGGCTGTCAACATATTTGCACGAGTAAGGAGATCTAGAATGTATCTTCTTTGTGTAAGATATAAACAACGGTCAGTTCTGGTGGCTTCAATCCCCAAGAAATACGAGAGATTCCCAAGATCTTTAATTGAGAACCGGGAAGAAAGTGAATCAATGGTAGCTTGAAGAAGTGTGAAGCTTGTACAGGTGAGAATTATATCATCGACATAGACAAGCATGTAAACACATTCAGAGTTCTTCTTGAGAATGAACAATGACGTGTCAGCCAAGGAATTCACAAAACCAATCAATAGAAGATAATTTCGAAGTTCGGAGTACCATGTCCTCGGTGCTTGTTTCAGACCATAAATTGCCTTGTGCAAGCGACAAACATGATCAGGATTATCCAAATCTAAAAAAACTGGTGGTTGCGACATGTAAACTTCCTCGGATAGTCGACCTTGGAAAAATGCATTAGTTACGTCTAGTTGTCGCAAAGGCCAATCTTTAGGTACCGCTAAGCCGAGGACCAGGCGAATTGTCGTAGACTTAATAACCGGACTGAACGTTTCTTCATAGTCAAGACCTTGTTGCTGATCATAACCTTTGGCCACGAGTCATGCTTTATATCGATCAATAGTCCCATCTGCGCTATATTTGATTGTAAAACCCCAGCGAGACCCAACTGTGTTGTGCCGAGAAGGTGGTGGCTCAAGTGTCCATGTGTGATTGTGGAACTGAGCATTAATTTCATCACACATGGCTTAACGCCATCGGGATCTTTAAGAGCTTGACTTACACTTTTGGAAACAACATGTAATGGAGAGACTAGAGAAGTTGCATACCCGTATTTTTTAACCCGCGTAGTGATACGATTCTGGGTGGAGAATCGTGTCCCAATCTCTCACCGGAAGCTAAGATGACAAGTTTAGACTCCAGGCTTGAGCAGCAAGCTGTTCTGGAGTTTTGGATGGGAGGATAGACGCCACGAGAGGATGCGGAAGGCCCTCTTGATAAGTCTGGTTCGAACAATCTAATCACTAGAATTGTTCTTGGGTTTCT